>MUZJ01014559.1:0-26643 GCA_003012975.1 Juglanconis juglandina | reverse complement strand
GGCTTGGGACTGACTGTACTTCTAGGCGAGACAACTCGTCCACTGCAGGCAAGGAAGAAGTCGCCGTTGCTGCCATTGCTGCCATTGCTGCCATTGCTGCCAGTGCCGTTGACTGCTGGTCGAGCACTGATGGAAAAGCCATAGCACACCTCATCATCACTGTCGTTACCATCCTCGACGGCCGCTTCGTAAAGGCGAACCAACGTTTCCATATCCCGATCGTTGGAAAGTGGAATGGCACGGTGAATGGCCACGTCGCGGAGTTCGCACCAATCCAGCACTAGGTCCCCGTCGTCACACTTCTCGACGATCCCGCGTGCTACCATCATCATCTGGGCCATCTGTACAACAGCATCGCCTGCAACGACGCAGTAAGCAGCAGCCGGGAACACGACCTGGCCTTGGAGCTGGTGGCCCTTAAGCCAGGGCAGCTCAGACAGGCGGAGGATGCTGGACCAGCGCCACTCGGTGCCAGTTGTTGGCCCCCCCCTCTCGACACAGCGACCCAGGAGATCGGAGCGAAGGGCCGGGCGGGAGCTGAAGCCCAGAGACTTGGTGGACTCGCGCCAGTACTGGCGGCTGTGGTTCCAGGCGTAGCTGGGCAAGCCACTCATCGCAGTACGCGGACTGCGATGGAAGGATGTATCTCCACGAGAGCCTTTCGATGGAGCTGCAGGGTGGCAGGCTTCCTGGTAGCAATGGAAGCTTATGGAAGCGCCGCGCTGCCATAGGAATCCTAGCAGAGTGGACAGAGCCTCCTCGTCGTCAACACCACGAGACAGCGTGCCTGTATAGGGTAGACTCTTGACAGACCCAGGGGCCACGGACTGGTATGTATGCGTGGCCTGACGTCGCAGGGCAGGGTGAGGGCCGATCTCCACCGCCATCTGGACTGAAACTTGGGCGAGAGTCGGGATTGCTTCGATGGCTTCTCGGAACCGAACAGGGCTCAGCAGGTTATCGACCCAGTAGCGCCCGTCGCGCAGAGAGTCCGGGATGTCATTGTTGGTAATGAGCTCTCCCCCGACGGAAGAGACCCACAAGACCTTGTTATTCACGTCTGGGCTCGTCGTCGTGGTGTAGCCAGAAGCTCGCATGGCATCCAGATACGGCTTCGCACACGGCTCCATGTGGCTGGAATGATACGCCTTGTCCACCCTCAGCATCGTGGCGCCGATTTCTCGACCCTTCAACTCCCGCTGCATCTCCCGCACTTTGTCCACATCACCAGACAAAGTAACGCTCTGCGGGCTGTTGCTAGCCGCCACCGACACGTGCCCAGCAAACCGCTCATCGGCACACAGCTCCTGTGCCTGCTCCCACCCAACAGACGCAGCCATCATCGCTCCCTTGACCTCCGCACCGCGCGGGCTGCAGGACAATTTGGCCAGCCTGCCCCGGAGGTACGCAACCCGCACGGCAATGGCAGAGCTGATTACGCCGGTGGCATAGGCAGCTGCGATCTCGCCCGACGAGTGGCCCACGACAACGGCAAACTCAACACCGGCGGCACGGAGCAAGTCGACCAGGGCGACCTGGATGGCCGTACACAGCGGCTGGCAGATCTCAGCGTCGTCTACACGGGACGACTCGGCCGCTGACAGCTCAAGCTCGCCGCGCAGACTCCAGGATGGTCTGGTATCCGACGGCAGCTGGTCCAGTGCGGCCTGTAGCTCCTGGATGGAGCGGGCGAAGCTTGCTGATGTTCGGAGGAGCTTGCGGCCCATCTGGGCCCACTGCGCGCCTTGGCCGGTGAAGACGCCCAGGATCTTTGGTTTGTCGCCGGTAGTCAGGTTGGTGTTGGCGTTGACGCCGTTCTTGAGAGCTGTGCTCATCTGTGCGATAAGGGAGGCGCGGGTGCGGCCGGTAAACGCGGCCCGGGCTGGGAACCATGTGCGTCGCTCTTGGAGTGTCCAGGAGAGCTGTTGCAGGTTGATGGGCTTATCTGTCGAACCCTGGGCGAGATGGTCGACGTATTTTCCGATGAGGGTTCCCAGAGACTGGCTTGTCGCGGCCGTCAGTACGATGGGCGTCAGTACGTCAAGGCTCCATTCATGCTGTCCTGCATTTTCACTTGCGGACCTAGGGTCCTGGAAATCCTCAATGATGGCGTGGACATTCGTCCCGCCGAAACCAAACGAGTTGACCGACGCCCGTCGAGTAGCAGACGCACCAACAGAGGTTGGGGATGGCCAGTTGAGCTTTGCGGTGGGCACCTTCAAGTGGGTTATGAAGGGCTTGACGCGCGGGCTCACCGTCTCGAAGTGGAGGTTCCCAGGGATCACTCCCATTTGCACTGCGAGTGTGGCCTTGAGAACACCAGCTAGACCGGCGGCGCCTTCGGTGTGGCCCAGCACTGTTTTGATGGAGCCACAGTAAAGAGGAACCAACCCAGTCAGCTTAGAGTCGCCGTTATCCGTTGCCGGGAAAAACGCTTTGCAGATGGCCTCAGCCTCTAGGGGATCGCCCGTCGGGGTGCCGGTGCCGTGCGCCTCGAAGAATTGACACCTCTCGGACGGCAGGGTGGGATCGAGCCCTGCGCGTCGATACGTTGAGCGGATGAGGCGGGCTTGCGCTTCGGCGCTGGGCATCGCGATTCCCGTTGTTCTGCCGTCTTGGTTGACGCCTGTCTCCCGCACGATGCTGTAGATGTGGTCGCCATCGGCGAGGGCATCTGAGAGCTTTTTGAGAATGATGGTGGAGAAGCCTTCTCCCTGTTGTGATCGCTAAGTAAGCAATAGTGTATGTATAATAGTATTGGGCTAGGCCGCAGGGGCTTACTCTTCCATAGCCGTCTGCTCCCGCATCCCACATGCGGCTCTGGCCTCGGGGCGAGAGCATCGATAGGTTGGACTCCATGACGAACATCTCGGGCCCCAGGTTGAGTGTGCACCCGGCTGCTACAGCCACTCGCGCTTCTCCTAGCCTAAGGGCCTGCAGCGCATAGTGGACTGCTAGCAAGCTGGAAGAACAGGCCGTATCAATAGTCACTAACCCCCCCCCCCAGAGAAGTTAATAAGTAACCATCAGTAGCCATGCTTTGTGTTCTTGCTTGGGTTGAGCAGATATATCACAGGTGAGTACCCGAAGCAAATACTACACTCACAGCTAGGCCCATGCCAGTCAAAAAAGTACGACAGTCGATTAGCCGTAATGCTCCTCGCTCCGCCCGTAGCCGCATACATAGCGAGCGTGTCCACATTCCGCATCTGCAGATCGTGAAAATCCGCCGTCATCTGGCCCACAAACACGGCCGTATCAGACCCCCGGGTCTGCTGCAGCGGTATTCCCGCGTCCTCAAGCGCCTCGTATGTCGTCTCGAGCAAGATACGGTGCTGGGGGTCCATGGCCTCGGCCTCACGCGGGCTGATGCTGAAAAAGGCCGCGTCGAAAACCTTATGGTCTTGTTCCAGCCAGTAGGCTTTGCGGTTGTTGGTCGTCCCGTGGTGGCTTGCCGTGGGGTGCATGAAGCCTGGCTCGCTGAAGCGGGACGGGGGCACGGGCTTGGCGATATCGTGCGGGCTGCTGAGGACCTCCCAGAGGGAGGAGAGGCCCGAAACGTTGCCTGGGAACCGGCATCCGATGCCGATGATGGCGATGGGCTCGTTCATGCTGGAGACTGGTAGGTGAGGCTCAAGGTCGAGGGAGGGATGTACGGAACCCATTGTTCACTCTGTTTGTTCACTCTGTGTTGTTCAGTTGAAGACTCGGAAAGGCTGTGAGATCGGGGGCATAGGTGTGAATAGGTGGTAAACCCCAAAGTAATTATGTTATAAACTGTAAGGTGAGTAAATCCGTGTTTCAACAGAGTAGATGGATGATAATGCCCAAGTTGAATATCTTTTATATTTACTAGCTGCGAAGCTCTAAAATACCCGGGATGTGCTATGTTAATACATAATAAGTCTTGGAATAGATGAGTTTTAGAGTCATTTTAGTCGAGGGACTGCCTTTAAATTGCCCGGAATTCAGTTATGGGACATTAATTGAGTAAATCGCTAAGTTAAACCAGTTGCCTAGGTAGTGTATATTTCCGTCTTCTTTTTTCCAACTTTATAGATTTTCAAAAGCAGATTCTACCTTGTAGCTGCTGAGATATCGGTATCTCACGGCTAAGCAGCTTCGCACCGTAGGCTTGTATCCATATTCCTTCCAAACCGAGACCAAGATGTCTCTTATCTCCACCACCTGCTTGGCAGCCTTACAGCTCCTCGTCGCCGCCATCCTCTTCCGCAGCATCTACAACATATTCTTTCACCCCATCAGCCATATCCCGGGCCCCTTCTGGGCCAAAATCAGCCGCCTCTGGCTCTTCTACCACGACTTCGGCGGCAACCCTCACACCAAGATCCGCGCTCTACACCAGCGACTCGGGCCCTTGGTACGAATCTCGCCGAACGAGGTCTCGGTCGATGACGTCGCCGCCAACACAGCCATCTACTCACAGACCGAGCCTTGGGTCAAGCCCGCGTACCACTACAAGGCGTTCCAGAGCTCGGGAAGCTACAGCATCTTCACCGAGCTGGACCCGGCGGTGCACGGGGCTCATTTGAAAATGTTGGCTCCGGCACTGAGCCAGGCGAAGATTGTCGGGAGAACCGACTTGTTGTACCAGTATTGTGAGAAAATGATCCTCCAAATGCGGCGGAAAGTGGAAAGTGGTAGGGGTGTTGTCGGGCTGTCGCATGCATTTCGGAGCTTTGCGCTTGACGTGGTGACGGATTGGACTTTTGGGAGGCCCACGAGGAGTATCGAAGAGGGGTTTGAGAGTGAGCTGTTTGAGATCTTTGATACAGCTGCTGAGTCGGTTATTTATGTAGGTGCTAACTTTCCAGATAAAGTACATGCTTGTGACGAGTGATGATAATGAGAAGCTGACCTAGGTGTGTTGTGTTACTCTTGTCTAGTATCAGCATATTTCCTTCCTAAGGGCGTTGATCCCCTGGATCAGTCGGTTGTTTCCACGGT
Source organism: Juglanconis juglandina (assembly GCA_003012975.1). Lineage (NCBI taxonomy): Eukaryota > Fungi > Ascomycota > Sordariomycetes > Diaporthales > Juglanconidaceae > Juglanconis > Juglanconis juglandina. The sequence continues at coordinate 21,675 of MUZJ01014559.1, read as the reverse complement.
TGGTGCCGAACAAACTCCTCGGGTTGGTACGTATGATACTTACTCGTTGTCATGATTGAATTCGAAGCTCCTTCACTCACTCTTTATTTACCCAGTACTCCCAATCTGCACTTCGCGATACTCGGCAACACCTTGAGAGCGGCAGAACAGCAGCGGATTGCATTTTCACAGAGATAGTGTCACAGTCAGAAAAGAGAGGGTATCACCTATCGGACGGCCAGATTATCTCGGACGGCATCGTCATTCTTGCAGCTGGTAAGTAACCCCCCCCCCAAAAAAAAAATACATTAATTTCAACCACCCCGGAAGCTACTTGACATATTAACGGGGAAAATGAACTAGGCGCCGATACCACTGCTTCTGCTCTGGCCATAGGTTTGCATCACCTCGCAAGACAGCCGGCTCTCTGGATGCGGTTGCAAGATGAACTCAAACCTCTTATGGAGGCAACAGACAACCGACCAGGCCTCGTTGAACTGGGCCAGTCGCCGTTTCTAACCGCGGTGGTTAAAGAGGGTCTGCGCATTGCATGTCCGATCCGCGGGCACATGCCACGCGTAGTACCCGAGGGTGGGTGGACTTATAGGGGGTTCCATTTTCCTGCTGGCGTAAGCTTTTCCATCTTTTCTCTCGACAGCCCGCCCATCTTTTGATCTAACTTGGAGGTGAAAAAATAGTCCGTGGTGGCAACATCAGCTTTCTATGGATGCTGGAACGACGAGGTCTTCCCGAACTCACACCAATATAACCCGGGCCGATGGATGGTGGAGAATACGCGGGTAATGGATGCACACCTGCAGCCTTTCTCCCGGGGAACGAGGCAGTGTATTGGGCAAAAGTAAGCAAATCTTCACTTGGAATGAATCGACACTGTTTTATCATGAGCAATTCACTAACACGTGCATCCTTTCTTTTCGGTTGTTGTAGCTTGACACTGGCCTTGCAAAAGATTGCCATTTCGCAAATTCTACACAATTTTGATCCCGTATCGGTGGACTCAATGGAGATCAAGACTAGGGAATATGTGACTTTGCTGGTTGACTCTCTGTTGGAGGTGGGCTTGAAATCTCGGTCTGCCATCGAGCATAAGAAAGGATGACGGGGAAACGGGGTATAGGACCTGGTGAAGACAAATCACGGTGAGAGTACTTGGTGCAGGCAGGATCTCGCTACCTACCTAAGTATTTACCTACCTACTTGTCACCGATCCGGCGCAGTCACCACCTTATTCATAAGTAAGCTTGAAATCTACGCTGCTATTACGCAGATGTGCGATAAGGAATACCGTTGATATAGAAGCTAGGCCTGTAACATGATTTTACTAGCTATACTTCGCTATTCTCATCATTTGACATATTCTTCCCCTTCGTACTTTTCCATTCCATTCCAGCCACTCCAATTGCAGCGACACATGCCATTATTAATCCTATGCGAAAGACTGCCATTAAACTTTCGTTATAGATCGCAAGAAATGTATCGTCCTCAACGCCAGCGGCTCGGGCATTAGCAGCAAGGGTGGTGACTCCCGCCGTCCTCAGCGAAGCAGGATCAAACCCCGGCTGCAACTGCCCAAGCCTCCCAGACAGCTCCCTGATCAACACATTCTGCCCCACTGGCACAAAGATGGCACCACCAAGTGACTGAAACAACAACATAACAGCCGTGCCGATGGGCACATCCGCGAGCGGCAATATTATTTGAGAGGCTGTCTGCGGCGCCTGCACCACACAGCCTATGCCCAAGCCGTATGCGACCTGGCCGCCGACGACAGCAGCGAGACTTGTGTTCTTCGGGTCCAGGGTGGTGAGTAGGCCCGCGCCGGTCGCGAGTAACGGCAGGCCTATGTACATGGGCACCATGTAGTAGCCGATCTTGCGAACGAGCAGGCCGGACAGAAAGGAGGCTGCTGCGGTGCTAATGACGAGAGGCAGGAGGCGCAAGCCGGAGGCGACGGCTGTAAGGGACTGGATTGCTTGGAACCAGACGGGGAGGTAGAAGACTGGGGTGGACATGATGGTGAGTTGAGAACACTATGCTGTAGAAAGTCACAGGATGGAACGATAACTCACCAAAGATGAGCTGCGTCGCACCAATGCAGAATGAGGAAAATGCCGCACAGAAGATGGTCCTCTGGAGAAAAATTCTGGCCGGAACGGTAGCCGTGCGCGGGAAGAGGAACTGTATCACCACAAACGCACTGAGAAGAACCGCAGCCAGTGAGAGCAGGATAATCATGCGCCTATCTCCCCACTCAAACTTGCTCCCGCCCCATTCCAGGGCCAGAATAAGGCACGTCATACCCGGTACGAAGACGAGCGTCCCGGGAATATCGAACTGGCGGATTTTGGCTGCCAGTGTCGTCGTAGCACCATCAAGACGACGCTGCTGCTGTGGCACAGGGACCCACAGCAGGATTGCGGGCACAACGGCGAGCCCAATGGGCAGGCTGATCCAGAAGCACCAGCGCCAGGATAACTTGGTAGTGAAGACGCCACCGATTAACGGTCCGAGGATGGAGGCGAGACTGAACACGACGCCGACCATACCCAAATACGCCGGGCGTTTGTGCACGTTGACGCTGTAGACCATGATTGTGATCTGGGTTTCCATCATAGATTTGTTAGCCGACTTGCCTTCTATTCCACAAGATTTTCGGTAGTCCATCTATGATTGTGAGATTATAACATTCAAACTTACAGCACCAGATCCAATACCTGCCGCTCCCAGCCCGGAAATCGCCCGACCCACAATCAGCGCCGCAGACGTCGCCGCGGTGGCCGAGATGACGGCGCCGATCTCGAACAGCAGGATGGCCACCGCGAACGCGACCTTCGCGTTGGCGAGTGTGTAGACCTTGCCGTACAGCAGCGCAAATGCGCACCATGCTATAAGGAAGGCGCTCGTATACCAGCCGACGTCGTTGAGCGAATGGAGGTCGTCTGTAATGCGAGGGATGGCGGCGGCGAGCATCGACCTGTCGAGCGTGGTTTTGAACAAGATCCCGAATGTGGCTGCCATGGTGATTAACAGCTTTGGGCCGGTGAGGTAGACCGGCTCTGGCTCGGCTGAGACTGCTGCGTCCTCGTGTGTCTGCGCCGGCACATTTTCAGACTTATCTTGGAGATTTTCGTGTTGCGAGTCCCGGATAACCATCATAAAGATGGTCTCGTCCTTAGCCTTCATAGTCATGCGAGATGGGGAGGGTTCGTATTATTTCCGTTGGCTGCAGAGCAGTGGTCCTTGAACAGCTCGAAGTTCACCTTGATTCTATAAGGGCAAGTAGAAGACTATCCAGAATGACTCTCGAGAAAACTAGAAAGGCCAAACAGGCAGCATGATACCTCGAAAGAAACTTAGAGTTCAATAGGTAGTTGTTAAATCTTTTTTAAAGCTATTAATATAGCTATAAAAGCTATCACAGCTTCCTCTATCATAGAGGATGATTAAAAGTCTAGCACCTAAGATTATATAGTGAAGTTAATAGTAAGAGAGCAAAATAATAGCCCTTTAACTAGATTAGGTAGATAATTTTAAGCTTATAAAATGCCCTAGTCAATTGTTTTCACTAAAGCTAAATATAACAATGTAAAGAAATAGCTTATGCACTGCATAAGCATATGCTTTTATGCAAGACTATAATACTTTATACTAGTAATATACTCTATTATCTATTCTATAATCTTTAGTGCTGGGCTTTCGAGCATTCTCTATTATATAAAGGAAACTGCTACAGCTTTTATAGCTATATTAACACCTTAAAAAACAATAACTACTTAATATATTTTCATATAGCGCTGCTTTATTTCTCAGCTCTTTAGTTATCTTTGTTAGTTTTTCAGTATAGTAATCCTATATCTGCCTCTATAATATGCCTTTTCAAGATAGTATGCATGCTGCTGTAACCTAGGATAAGGGCAAGGACATGAGCAAGGGCGGAGGACTAGTAGGTATAAGCTTAAACGAATACTAGAATTTTCCGTTTAGGAAGCGCTAGTTATCTCTAAAATTAGGAATGCTGTCTAGTAATATTATAGAAAGAACTTCGATTTAACAAGGAATATACTAGTCTAGACTGCTAGGTTCTCAGATCTAACCCCCTTGAAATTCATCTGCTTATAAAGTTCAATATTTGTAAGTTTCTTCACGATATCAAGGCATACTCTAACTTGGGATACTAATGGTATCAGTAGTAGCAGGAACAGACCCCTTTGAGAAAATCTTACTTGTCTCTGGTGTTTTGGTTTCTGATGCAGCCGTTGAGTCGAGACGGAGGAGTGTTCGTGCCTCATTGAGGAGGGCCACCCAATCCGTATCCACGGGCTTCCAACCCGCTCTCAGCAAGCGATCCGCCTTCACACGACAACTGACACCCCAGAGCCCAGGGAGCTCCGGCATCAGCTCCTTGAACTTGCCATACTTTAGTTCCACGACGGCATCTTCACCTCCCAGCCCGAGCAACTCCCCAATCGCCCCGGCCTCCTCCCGAACACCAAAGTCGCCCGCCGCAACGTAGAAGTAATAACTCCCACAATCATTCGGATCCTCTCCGGCCAGTCTCAACAATTTGCCCTCGCCCTCGCCATGCTCAATAATCCGACCAACAACAAAACCCACCGCCCTAGCAACATCCCGCACCGAACACCAGCTCCACTGATTCTCGCCCTTGCCCAGTACGAACGGCTGACCCAGCCCAGCCGTCGCCTTCATGAACTCGTGCGCAAAGCTTGTGCGACGCACGCACCCGGTCCCGTTGCCCAGCGCAAACGGCAGCGAGAACACGACCGTATCGATCCGGCTCTCGTAGCCTTTTCGCGCGAGCTCGCGCTCCTGCGCGACGTGCCAGTGGCTCAGGGGCAAGGTCATGATGGCCTCGTGATCTTCGACGTCGCTGTACACGCGGGTGTTGAGCTCGCCCAGTAGGAGGTTCTGGGGGTTGACGAGGGAGATAATGGCGGAGAGCATAAGGAATACGGGGCGTTTCCTCTTTGGCGTCATGGAATCTCTTTCGGCTCGCTCAGCTAGTCCCTGCAGGAGGGAGTCCACGCCGGCTTGCGTGTTGCGGCAGGCGTATACGACTGCGTTGGCATTGCGGGCTGCGGAGACGAGGGTGGAGTGGGCGGACTCGGAGAAGTCAGTAATGATGACTCGAACGGAGGGGTGGTGCGCTTTGAGGGCTGCCGCATCTTCTTTGCAGCGGACAAGGGCTGTGAGGTTGTAGGCTGGACTACTGGCGGTGAGAAGATGGCTGAGAATGGTGCCGCCGATGTAGCCTGTGGCGCCTACTACGAGGATGTTCGTCGTTAAGTCCATGTTTGCTTCGAGACTGTATTGTAATGCTTGTGCTGGAACTGAACGGTATGCAAACAATAATTCTACTGATTCTATTCATTGAAGTGATCAGCGTGTACATCTATGTAATTGGATATATTGTCGGGGTATTTATCGGGCAATTATAAGGTAGAATGACCCGAGGCGTTATGCAACACCTGAACTCCAAGTCTCATACCTTTTGTTGCATATCAACGAAGCCAAAGTAGGTATATACTTGCAACTTTACATTTGGTTTGGAATGAAGTCTCAGCTGATAAGTAGCATATTGACTTGATAATCTCAAGTGAATCAACGAGCCTAATCTTTTGAGCTCTACAACTGGAGTCATCACACTGTCAAGCTAAACCAAAAAGCTGTCCTGCAATGCCTGGGTCACCATTCGAGTTAGAGCCGCAGATGGTGCTCACTGGCAAGTTGGCCAGGGGCAGCAGCATCTGGGATGGCGATGGGGTTATACAGACACTGCCGCCAGGACTCCGGATCTTCACCATAGTATGTTATTGTCCCTTGAAAATCATATTGCAGCTCAGTATCTGATATTTAACAACCTGCAGGTAATACTTGCGTTTGCTATTTATCAGCTACTGCTTCTTCCAATTTACAACATTACCCTCCACCCCCTATCTAAGTTTCCGGGGCCCAAGCTCTGGGCAGCAACAGGACTCGTAACAACATACCACGTCATAAAGGGCGATTTACCGTTTGTCATCCACAAGCTGCACCGAAAGTATGGATCTGTTCTCAGGACTGGACCCAACGAGATGTCGTATACCAACGAGGAGGCCTGGGACGACATCCACGGGCGATACGACGGGCGCACGCAGCTGAAGAAGGCAAAGGAGTTCACCCCTACCAAACTGCCCAACGGCGCGCAGGGGTTGGTTTTTGTACATGATGACACAGACCATGCCCGCCTTAGGTGAGCCTTTTCCATTCGTGACCCTACGTTAGGTTTGTTTCGTCCAACTCATGAATGCGCAGACGCAATTTCTCGTACGGCTTTTCTGAAAGGGCCCTCAAGCAACAGGAGAAGCTGATCGGGGGTTATTTCGACACCTTCATCAGTCAGATGCAAGAAGCCAAGGGGAAGCCCGTCAACTTGATGAAATGGTATCAACTAATGACCTTCGATATTATCGGCGAGCTCACATTTGGGGAAGGATTTGATTGTCTTCATGAAGATACAAAGCTTTACGTAAGGAGCCTTTAGACCCATTTTCCACACTGCATAGGGTACCTTGTGGCTGATATCTGCACATGGACAGGCTTGGGTCTTGAATCTATTCTTCGTCATCAAAGCCATGCTTATTGTTGGCTTTGTGGCACGGTTCTTAAAGCTCCACAAGGTTATGATGTTCCTGATGTCTCCAAAGGTAATGCCCATCAAGGCGAACAAGCATCGAGAGCTTTTGAAGTACAAGATGGATCGTCGTCTGAATCAAAAAGATAGGCAAGGTGACTTGTAAGTGATCCTTGACTGCTTATAGCTTGCGCTACAGAGACTCAGAAGGCCTGACTTACTCAACATGCAGCATGGAACATGTTATTAAAAACCTCGATACACCCACTGGCATCTCATACAATGAGATGTTGATGACAGCGTCAAACCTCCTAATGGCAGGCGCTGAAACCACGGCCATGTTGCTGTGAGTATACCGATCTACCTCTGCTATACTACTCATGCCAAATATTTACCACAACCCCCAAAACACAGCGCATGTGCATCCTACCTTATCTTAAAACACCCGGCTGTTCTCTCAAAACTAACCCACGAGATCCGCACCACATTCTCCTCCCCCTCCGACATCCTCCTCACCAAAACCGACTCCATCCCTTACCTCAACGCCGTAATCGACGAGTCCCTCCGCCTCTGCCCCCCGGTTCCNNACATCCCCCCGGGAACCTGGGTTGCCGTCAGCCAGTACGCCAGTTATCGAGACCCGGATTGTTTCGCCGACCCGGACGACTTTGTGCCCGAGCGATGGCTGCCCGTGGGCGAGCAGCCAGAGCGCTACGCACGGGATCGTCTGAGACAGGTCAAACCCTTCTCCACTGGGCCGCGGAATTGTATTGGGAGGCATCTTGCATATGCTGAGATGCGGACTATTCTGGCTAAGGTGTTGTGGGGCTTTGATTTGCAGCTGGCGAATGGAGCGGACGGGTGGATGGAGAGGCTGAAGGTGTTTGGGGCGTGGGAGAAGTTGCCACTAATGGTGGTTTTAAAGCCTAGGGCCTAGGTGAAGCGAATAGACCGGGGACCACTTGTTGTTCATGGGGCAACTCGTGTGGGTATTGGTGGGCTAGTACGTTTAGATGTTTGAAGGAGCCACCTAGTTTGGATCTCTGCAAGATTTATTAGTCTGCTATTACCTAGCTTATTCAGGTAGAGAAGTATAAAAACTGGTCTTAGCGATTACTCTAGAAGCAGTTTGCTAGTACACTCCAGTTACTATCCAAGTTCTATAGACAGCAGGACTAACTGTAGCGCTCGGGTGTTTTGCTCCTATCCATATGTTAGCCAAGGCCCAAAGGCGATTCGAGGAGAATACAGTGTGAGTCATCGACTGGTCTCGGAACAGCCCTGGTTTAGACCTGATTGCGCATATATGAAAGGCTCGTAAATAGAAACTATTCACATTTCTCCATTATACGAGTAATTTATCTGGACCCGAGACCAAATTGCAGACATTAATTGAATGCTGTTGATTGCGTGTTGAAGCATTGGATCTGGATCTTCCGATGCGCAAGAGGCTGGCTTTGGTGGGGAGGGCAACGGGCTGGTAAACCTTCCAACAAAGTAAACATTGCGGAGATCAATTTAATACCAGAACGAACATCCGTATCCACAGGTTGGATGGTAATTCGGGCATTAGAAGTTCGACGGTATATGCGGCAGTCTGGCAGATGGGGCCCGAACGTAAAGTGCCCACAGTCATTTGACCCGGCACTTTGAAAAGGATTAATACATATACGGACCTCGGTCAATGCTCTTTTTATCTAAACTGTCTGCCTACCTACACACTCTCAAGATTCCGCTCAGATTTTCAACCAACAACTACCCAAGCAAATGGCATTAATACCCGGTTCCTCAATGGCCACACTGGCCTGGACACGCATGTTGGGACTGTCTAGCTCTGAACAACTAATCCTAATCTGTATGATTGCAACTACCCTAAGTTATTCAGTCATTGCAAGATGGAAGAAGCGTCCTACCATGGATGTACCTCTGGTCACTACCGAAGGAACCTACGACTTCGCCTCCCTTCTCGTTAAGGGATATCGAGAGGTAAAATAGACTCAGCGCTGTCTGCTTGTATGCAGTACTAGAAACCTTGATTGACCAATTATGAAAGAACCGAGGCGGCGCTTACAAAGTCCAAGGCCCGCAAAACGACATGATCCTACTGCCACTAAAATATGCCGCCGAATTAGGCTTGCACACAGGCAAACTCAGCTTCGGAGCAGCCATCCACGATTTCTGGATCTCTCGCTACACCACCTGGCGCTACTACCTAGACGACGAGACGGGCCGGCAGTCCCTCGCCAAGATGAAGCAGGACTCCCGGGCCATCGTCAACATGCTAGACGACGAGGCTCACCGTGCCCTCGACAAGTGGACCTGGGGTGAGAAAAGGTGCGAGAAGAATCACTGGATCGCTCTGCCCATCAACGCCAGCATCCGGCCTGTGATGAACCAAGTATTTGGACGGACCCTTGTCGGAGAACCCGTGTGCCGTGACGCGCGGTGGAGAGAGGCCAGCAGCGGGCTGGGCATCAAACTAATGATGGCGGCGCGGGATTTGCGCTTTCTAACGCCCTGGTTGAGACCCTTTGCGTCCCGCTTTGTGCCTACGTATCGGACTCTGATGGAAGTGCGAAAGACGCTCTGCGAGTTGATGGAACCCATCACCGCGGCGCGATGTACCGAGTTTGGGACTAAGTCGGAGAAGTCGAAGCCTACGTGTGATGCTATCCAATATGTGCTGAACGCCTCGGATCCTCGCAAGATAACGGACGTCGAGTTCCAGCTTGGGCAGGTGTTTGACTACGTCTTTGCTGGGGACAACCAGATTGTTAATGCGGTATGTCACTACCCACCTGTGAAAAACGACCAACTACCCCACTGTGAGGCTTGTTTTGTGGAATTAGAATTGTTTACCTGACTTCAAACCTGGGTATAAACACAGCTCGTGCAATGCATATACGATCTCGCAGAGCATCAAAAATACCAGCAACCCATCCGAGACCAGATTCGAGCCGCGCTGGATAAGAATGATGGGGCGTTGACATTGAATTCATTACCATTACTGACGAAGCTGGACAGTGTTATGAAGGAGTCGCTTCGTCTCAGACCAGGGACTATGGGTACGTTGGAAACTCGCTGCCTTTTTTTTATCATCGCCCCCCCCCCCATGCTATGCTGCGTCCCACTTTCTCTCCCCTCCTTAAGCATATGGTTAACCGATGGACTATACGTGCAGTTGTCATGGCAAGAAAAGCGCTGCACGAAACAGTCCTCTCAGACGGCCTCGTGATTCCCCAAGGCGTCACTGTCGCCGTGCCTTCATATGCGGTGAACCAAGACCCCGCGCTCTTCCCCGACCCGGAGACCTTCAAGCCGTTTCGTTTCGTGTCAGAATCTGCTGTGACCGGCGAAACGCCACCAGCCGACGCGTATGAGTCAATATCAGGGGTTGGAGTCGACTTTGGCAGAGGCAGAGCGGCTTGTCCGGGAAGACATTATGCGTCTTGGTGCTTGAAAGTGATGTTGGCCGAATTCATAGTTCGGTTTGAAGTTAAGCTGGATAAGGGGGCGGCGAGGCCTGCTGACATTGTTGCGGGACCGCATAGGATTGCTAACCCGGATGGCAATATTCTGATCCGACGGGTTGCGGCGTAATTCACTAGCTGTAAACTGGGTTTCTATCAGCTCCCAGTGTTATTAGATTAAACACAGCAAGTTCTTAGTGGCTTATAATTCAGAACTGAGGCTGTTGATTGTACTATTTGAGGAGTTCTACTTTTATATTCAGACTTCATGATTCCAAAAATCCAAAGCTCCTCTCGTGCCTGACCTGAAAATTTGCCAGGAGAATCACTTAGAGCTCTGGATTAGAAGTAACAATGATCGATTCTTTCTACTTAGGTTATGATAAGGTACCTATCTATGTACTTATGGCATCAGTAAGTGAAACTACTGCTAAATCGCCCGACGGTCAAACTCATCATTCAACATAGCCTGAAACCGGTCGATATTGACCCTCGTAAGCGCCGTATAATGATTCCCAGGCGTCTCATAGAAACGAGTTTCACGCGAGAACTCGGCCCATTGACCGACCGTCAGCCTCCACTCCTCCTTGGTAATCTGCCACTCAACCAGGGGATTCGCCCAGAACTCAACATAGCTTTGGATCTTGCCCTGCGGCCGGTATGTCTTGGTCATCTCCGCTGTCCCGCAAAAGACATTGTGCCAGCTCTGGAGTCTCTCCCGACTGATATTGGCTTTTTGAAGGCGGGACTGGAACTTGGCGTGGACAATCCTTGGGAAGTTAGATGCGTCCACACTGTCTTGTTCAAGCATGGCCTTGACGCTTTCCGCCTCGGAGGGCTTGATAATTCGCCGGGAACAGATCAGGTCCACGATGAAATAGCGCAGGCTCCCAAACGACATGTTTCTGATGGACGGTGCGTTGTCCACGCCGCCGACGAAAACCACCGAGGACGGCTGGTCGCTGGCTTCCAACCGCTTGGCGACCTCGAAGGCGACATTGCCGCCGAAACACATGCCCAGCAGGGCGTAAGGCCCATAGGGACGTACTGCTTTGATATTGGCCACGAAACAACTGGTTACATATAGTTATGTTAGCAATCGAGCCTTGTATGAATGAAAGATCGTCACTCTTTAATGTACTATACTTACTCGAGCATCTCCTCAAGACTCCCAAACGGCTCCTCCTGCGGCTGTAACCCGCGCAGTCGTAGTCCGTAAATGGGCCGGTCGGGCAGGTATTTGATCAGCTCGATCCAGCAGTGCAGCTCCCCGCCGCCCGGCGGGAACAGGAACAGTGGTGTCTTGGTGCCCTCCGCCGAAAAGGGCAGCAGAATGTCCCGTGATGACGACACGGTCAGCTTCAGGAGTTCATCTTCAATTGCCACAACCGTCTCGGCCCTCATCAGCGCTGTGAGGGGTATCGGCGCTGGAAGATCGAGTTCTTTCTCGAGGGCTGATTTGAAAAGCAGCAGGGTGTTGCTGTCCATGCCGACGTGGCCATCCTGCCCGATGAGATCGGTGAAGGCTGTGTCTCGAGTGAAAGCGAAGTTCTCTGGTATATCAATAAGCCGCGTTATGAGACCAATAATTGCTCTCTGCATTGGCGTGATCTCGATCGAGGAAACATCCACTCGTAATTGCCTGGACAACTGCATATCTTTTGAGTTCACAATAGTTAACATGTTTCTTGGCCGATAGAACGTTGACAATCATTGAGGAGATTTCGCACTTGGTAACGATATATCAAATTGGACCGCCGTTTTCCTACGTCTACGAGATGTTTAATTCATAATGTGCACCGCATTGTATCCTGTGGTCTGTGCTGTACTAAGTTTAAGGTTATTACATTAGGTAGTAGAATTCTATGCCTAGAGATACATTGGTACTAGCAATGTGTTACCGGGTATTTTCTCTCGGGACATTGTTGCGTCGGCGAATCATAGGTTTATTCTTTCCGTTTATCTTTAGTAACGCCCTCTCCTACCTGGAGGCTAGGTAACTTATCATATACGTCGAAAGCCAATTACTAATAACAACCTTCAGAATGTCCCGAACAGACGGGCGCTGTAGAGGAGGTCCAAGTCTGAATTATGTATGCATTGCTAGCAAACTACCGCGTATTCTCGCAAGAGAATGGATTATTATATTAGGTAACCAAATGAGTAAGAATTGTACGTCGTGTTTGCTTATCTAGGCCTAAGCTTACCAGAATCATTCCTCGAGGTACTCATGTCAAAATTCATGTCGACGACCCTGTACATGACTTCCACTATGAACGCCATGATGCCTGTATTTCATCTTCACAGCTCCCAGGCTCCGCTGCTCTTTGCCGCGTTAATGGCCCTCCTTCTAACACTCATACTCCGAAAGCTACACCGCACATTTATCTCCAGTGGGACCAAGAAATTGGCCTTCCCCGAAATCTTTAAGAGGACCGATGATCTGGTGCCTGCTCTCGCAGAAGGCCTTGCAAAGGTATTTTAGGTCAAGCCATAGTGGCAGAAAGGACCTACCGGCTAAAAAAAAAAGCGCAGTATTCCAGAGAGCCGTTCCAGATCATGACCGCAGATGGACCAGTCGTCTACCTCCAGGCCAGTGAGATCCAAGAGATCTGCATGAAGCCCGATACAGACGCAAGCTTCAACCACGTTGTCGAGCAATACTTTTCGGCGCGTTTCACGGGGCTGGGCGCCAACGCGCCTACTTTCTTCAAGGGTATCAAAGCCGGACTCGTCAAGCACTTGAGTACAATGCTCGAGCACATGATGGACGAAACGGTCCACGCCTTCAATCGCCTGTTTCCCCGCCAGCCCGAGTACGGAAAGAACGGAGATGGTTGGCACAAGGTCAATCTTCGTCACTTCGCCGGACAGTTGGCGGTTCAGGTGCAATCCAGGGCATTTGTGGGACAACCACTGTGCTCGGACCCGCGGTGGCTCGAAATGCAGCTCAATTTCACGTCCAATGTATGGGAAGCTGCCCGGGCAGTCCAGAAGTATCCAGCCATGATGCAGGTTTTTGTGTATCGCTTCTTGACGCCCTTTAGAGGCCTGTGGGAGACGGACAGACAGGCAATGCAGCTCCTCCGGCCATATTTTGATTTGGCCTTAGCTGGTGAGGACAAGCAGAAGGACACGATGATACGGCATTTCATTACCGTTACGGACGCTGATCACAAAAGAGATCTATTGTTTCACTTGTCTTTGCACCATCAGCTGAGTTTCACTGCTCTTCGTGAGTGACGAAAAACTTCTCCTCAACTGGTTTGACGTGTTCTAAGAAGTTGACTTTGGTTATGTTATAGACTCTCTTTCAGAAACTGTAAGCACTTACGGCCAACTTATGCGAGCTTACAGCGCAGGATCGGCAAAACCATGCAAACGAAAACTAACGCTCGGTCATTGCTTATTAGCTTTTTGAGACTGTTTATGACTTGGCAATCCACCCTGAGTATCACGCGATCTTACGAGCCGAGATACAAGAGGCGAAAGAAAAATACCGATACAAGTTTGTTTCGGAAGTTCCCAAACTGGAGAGCTTCATGAGAGAGTCACAACGTCTCCATTCCATCTCACTCGGTGCGTGATACGGCAAACGAAACATACAAATATATACCTACCTAATCTGTAGGAATCACTGAAAATTCTTGTACCATTGGGCTGATGGACTGAACATAGTAACCAACATCCGGAAGTTGGCCAAAGACGCCATCCTATCGACTGGTTTAAGACTCGAGAAAGGCACCCAGGTAGCTTTTCCCACAGATGCCTCAAATAAAGACAGTCAACAATGGCCAGATGCCTCCACCTTCGACGGGCTTCGTTTCTGGAAGTTGAGAACGAGTCAAGACTCCAGATCAAAAGTCAAGTTGAGTTACACTTTTACCGGGTAAGTCTATTCTCTCTTGCCAGCTGGGCAGGTCGACACAACGATATCAAGGAATTTTACCTTTCATTTTTCTTGGCTAACCGAATCTGCTTCGGTGAAGCCCGAGTCAAATGAACTTCGGTAAGTTTTCTTGTCGAGGGTCTGGGAACACCAGGCCCGGCCTGGCGGGACGTCGGTACCCATACTGATGTCTGATTGGTCTAGGTTACGGAATCCATGCGTGCTGCGGCAGAATATTCGCCAGAGATCTCATCATAATTGTACTCTCGCATTTGCTTGAGCACTACGACATTAAGCTCGCCCCTGAGGCGGAGAACCAGCCCAGAACTTTTAACATCAGGTCCCAACGTATTGGGAGTCCCCAAACCGAGATTCTGATTCGTCATCGATGATTAGGGCTCTTCGTGGGGGAGAAGGCTGAAAATGCCGCTTGGGTATCAAGCGGTATTCACTTATAGTACCTAAACCAGTCCTTATCGTATCATTTAATAATTTAGTGCTGAGTGTTATTTGGAGCGAAGCCTACATAGCAGGACTGATAGCACGCACAGAGACTTCAGCTGGAAAACTACTAGAAGCCTTGAAAGAATTTCCTAAATAAACATACATCAAGTTAATAAAGATATTAAAACACTAGAAGCTATACTGCTTTTTAATTATAACCGCAGGTACCCCCTTAAGTGGCTATAAAGCTAAATTCTTCCTATAAGTTATACTATCAGCAGTTCTTTTTATTATTTCTATGCATAAATTAAATGAAATGCGTTAAACGCGTTTCTTTGCAACCTGTTCAAGTACTTATTTTTTAAGCTGTTAATATAAATACAGTATTGTTTTGCTATTTCACTATTAAAGGCACTATATAATCTCAAGTGCTACGCTTTAGAGTATTCTCTATTATATAAAGGAAACTATTATAACTTCTATAGCTATATTAATAGTTTACAAAGCTACTACTACTTAATATAGCTGTAAAAGCTATAAAACCCTTCTTTATATTATAAAGATTATTTAAAAGCCTAGCACTTAATATTTTATAGTACTATTAATAATTAGGTGGTTATTGTTTTTTCAGGCTGTTATTATAGCTATAAAAGCTGTAATACTTTCCTTTAGATAATTTTGATACTATTTTGCTTTCTTACTATTAAAAATACTATATAATCTTAGGTGCTAGGCTTTCAAGCATCCTCTATTATGTAAAGGAAACTGTTACAGCTTCCATAGCTATATTGCTATTTTAAAAATAACAACTACTTGATGGTTTGTTTAATAATGATCGACTTGATTCTATATGATTCCAGCTATAGTCGGTTTTGATCCCTTGGTCATGTGGGCTTTCTCCCCTGCAGTTCGCAGGGTGCAGTTTCACAGTGCCATCTTGGCACGCCCGGTCGAGGCCCAAGCCCTGGCAAGGAGGTCATCGATCAACTGCTCAATCCTATGGTGTGCCGAATGCACTCCTTCACGTTGCCTCGAGTCCCTGTGGAACTGTTGCTGCATCTGTGACCGGGAGCCCCAGATCTTTGCCATTCGTGACCGCATGTCCATTGCTTCGTTGCGGATGTAAGACACAATCCGGTTTGTGACGTGCTTGGCTACCATATCCCTCTCATCTCCTCTTAGGACGTACTCTCCGATGGCAAATGGAGTCCTGGTCACAGCTTCGGTGTTGTTGAATGTTGTTTCCATGGTTGAGTGACATGCGACTTGCACGGACTCGAGCATGGACATTACGCGAGTTAGAATGCCCAGCGCATACTCCACAGCAGACGAGTCATAGAAACACCGTTCACAAGATGTGATCTCTCGTAGTTGGGGTGATATGCGGTAATGCAAAGCGACAATATCTTCTAAAACCGCTGGTCCTGAGTAAGTCGGGCATTCTGGTATCTTGTGTCCGCAGGCTGGCGACCATTGAGAAGCAGAGGGCCCAAAAGAATAAGGACAAGACATAGTGATGGTCATGTGGCTTTGAAAGACGGAAAAACATGTCAAAGATGAGTTACGGAAGTTCACATTTACTGCGGCTTTGACCATGTTTTGTACCGGGCCATCCACACTATGATACTAGTACAGTACAACGCATATGGATGGAATGCTGGCAGAGCTATGGAATATAAATACAAAAACTAAATGCAAAATTTTAAGGTTGAAGAAAAACTCTATGTCGAGTAGCTTGTTCTAGCCCAAGGTTTGGCTTTTATTTTACTCTGTTACTATTAACGGCACTATATAATCTTCGGTGCTAGGCTTTAAAGCATTCTCGATTATATAAAGGAAACTCAGACAGCTTTTATAGCTATATTAACAACTTAAAAAACAATAATTACTTAACTCGAATTTAAATAGCTTATATATAAATTTGCATCTAAATTCGACTTAAATTAAGCAAGGTGTACGGTTACGTACGGACGTTCTTAATATAGAGACTAGGGTGTCTTAAGAGGTAACTTATCTAGCGACGTAAATAAATACCTTAGTCTATAAAATTATATTAAATAAAAATATTATAGGAATTATATAGGTAAATAGAAGAGGAATACTTATAACTTTTTTTTAATAATAATTAAAGGAGATTAATAGTACGTAGTAATAGTAGTTGCCTCATAAAATGCTTGAAGTTCGTTTAAAGAATTTAAAGAAAAAACGTAAAAAACTAAAATAAAAGATAGCGAGCATTCTCCACTGTATGGAGGAAACTGTTACAGCTTTTATAGCTATGTTAACGGGTTAAAAATCAACAGCTACCTAAAATAAAAAATAGAGATTTATGGTGGGGCTTATGCAGGCGCCTAGGCATAGCAGTAGTGACTTAAAATTAGCTGTGGGAAAAAAGGGAAAAAAGAAACCCCGTTGCGCAGAAAGCGCTCTAAACCGACTTAATTCACCTTCTAGGATCCCGGGCCGTGCCTAGAAATTCCTTCGAGTCAGACTGTCCGAAAATTGAACGTGCAACTTGGTTTCCGTAGATTGGGATGAAGACGATGATGATGAAGAGTCAGAAGCCATGCCCACACCTGGGGCGGGGTTGGGTCCCTTGGTGGCCCCCTTCTTGAAAGGAGCCGAGCATCCAAGTAAACGAGGCCGCAATTGCGAGCTAGTAGCCATGAGATTTCTGGCCGTTGTTTGCATAACCTGTCGTGTTCCCAACCTAGGGTCCACGAGTACTATAGTGTGTCAGAATGGAGCGCAGCCTATCATCCACCAGCCGCCACAACAAGAGATTCAGGGCCTCGTGCGATCACTGCACCAACCTGAAGCTCAAATGCGACCAAAAGAGGCCACAGTGCTGCCGCTGTGTCGATCGAGGTCGTGCGTGCGTCTACAGCCGTGTACGCCAAGCAGGCCGGCCCAGAAGAAGTCGTTCCTCTTCTATGTCGCCGGGCTGTGCTGACAGTGGTGGCACTAGTCGTGGACGATCTACGCAGAGACCCAATTCAGCAGAGGACGGCAATGATTCAATGCGGGCATATCGAGATCGTTCAACCCAGTCTGTCGGTACCAGCCGCGTACCAGCTGTTGGCGACATGATCGTGGCCGCCACGCCGATCCAAAAGGGTTCAGAGCATAGAGACCGCGACCAACACCAACAGGGCACACAGCTTCGGACTCCGGAAGGCACAGTGCACACCTCCGAGGACCTGGATGCTTCGTCGGCCGACCTTCTTATGGATTGCAACTTCAACTTTGACGACTGTATCCAGCCGCAACAGACATTTTCATCCGACGACTTCCTCAGCGTCCCGGCGCTCGCTGCTGGGTCGGGCTCTAGCACACAACAACATGAACAAGGGAAGACTGGACATGGCCTCCAGCACGAAGCTAGCACTATTGCCCTGACTCTGGTTACTAGTCTCAACCAACCACAGGCAGACGTCAACAGCATGGACCACCTGTCCACGAGCTCGAACACAACAGAAGATCACCCTTTTTTTGCCACCACCCGACTCGACCATCAACAGCAGTGTCACGGCACAAGAGGTGGGTCCTGTGGGCTCTGTGACAAGCACAGGCTGAAGAGGACGACGGGTCTCGAGATATTGCCCGACCTAGCGGCAGATCACCCCTCTGCGGCTATCACATCCATCGCACAGCCCCCGGCGTCGATTTTTAGCCTGGATAGGCTAGATGAAATTGCCCCGTCTACGCTGCATGGTCTCATACAACTACAGTGTCTAACTCAGCTCCAGCCAGATAGAAGCTGGTCAGCAACGGCTCGGGAGCAGGCACTCTGCACGGCAATCGGTCCTCGGCAATGCACTTGTCCCGCTCTCATCGCCTCCCTACAAGTTTTTGTATCTAGTCCTGCACTGGGCGGTGTTCCAATCGCCCTGGATCTACTGTTGTTGCTTGACGACCGACTGTGCCAGGTTCACCGCACGATATCTGAGTGTCGTAGCTGTGGGCAACTACGACCATCACCATTCCAGGAGATGACTCTCTGCATGATGTTTGGCTGGATGGCGGAGAATTGGAAACAATTCCTCAAGCAAAGATTCTTCAGATCACATGGCGCGAGCGGTCTTCCGAGTGAGAAAGAGTGGCAGCAACAGTCGCACTCACCCAAGGCCCAACAAGAACAGTGTGGCTTGCGTCTCGGATCAATACTCATTGACGACATAACGTGGAAAATATGCATGCAGGGCCTTGTCAAGGGTCGACTCATTAGGCTCGCTCGGCTTACGAAGTCCACATCATGTAATACTAGTCATTGTGAAAGTAGACAACCCAGCAGCGGCTCGATGGGAAGGGTCATGGATTTGCTGAAGTCGGACGCATATTACAAGACTGAGGTGGCGCTCGGTATAATGGACTTTTTGGAAGACTGAAACATTGTAACCTGGGAAGGACGA
Source organism: Juglanconis juglandina (assembly GCA_003012975.1). NCBI lineage: Eukaryota > Fungi > Ascomycota > Sordariomycetes > Diaporthales > Juglanconidaceae > Juglanconis > Juglanconis juglandina. The sequence continues at coordinate 2,829 of MUZJ01014559.1, read as the reverse complement.
GCACAGTAGTTGTGTGAATAAGGCTGTGGGCAGGTGTAATGGGCACCATCACGATGACATATTCCTCGCTGTTCTTGGCTTATTATTCTTAGCTATGAAGAACCAAGCAACATTACTACCGTTACCAATATTCTCGTTTCCTTCGTAACCTTCGTGACAAGATTTCAGAAAGGTTTCGGAGCCGAATAGGTAGACCCATAAATGGATTGAGGGCTGCGATTACCAGTATCACAGTTTCGGCGGCTGATACCCGGTTGCCTGCAAGTCAGGCAAAGAATTTTCCTAATAAGAGGCTGCTGCATACTCGAGACCGTAGCAGTATTTCATTCGAGCCGTCGCGTATTTAAGGCCATAGCAGGATCGTAGCTGCGAGTACCCTATGGACGGTTCTTTAGCCGCTAAGCGTATGCTAATATCAATCTAGTATATGATAACAGAAAAATGGAATGTGCTGGTAGGTAGCAGCCCATAATGCCTTCATAGTGTCGACATCAAGGAAAATAGCGTTAGCTGGAGTGTTATAATCCATACATACGCGCGGAATTGCACTCTTATAAAGACCAACTATAATTAATTGTTATTAGACAGTTCTGGCTTACCGCTGGGTTTCGGCTTCATGGACAAAAATGCATCTGTGAGACGAACCTGCTCCACGCCCCCCAGCAATTTACCGAACAACTCCCGCTCAACCTCAAGTGTCCGTTCCAGACCATCGCCAGTTGAAGCCAGACCCAACGCGAGTTTCGCCGCTCTAACAGCTATTCGGCCATTCCTCGCAATGCTCTCTGCACAAGAGAAAGCGTCCTCCATCAAAATCACATAATCTTCGCACTTCTCACGCCCCGACGCCATCCCCCACACCACAGCCTCCGCACCCGTCCAGGTTTGCCCTTTGAGCACCATCTCAGCCGCTCTATACCTCCCTATAACCTGCGCCAGCAATCTGGAACCTCCACAACCAGGTATTAGACCCAACGTCACCTCGGGAAGCCCAAAGGTCGCGGAAGGAGTGCACAGGATGACATCGCACATTAAGGCCAGCTCGCAGCCGCCGCCGAGAGCACATCCAGATACGGCGGCTATAAGGGGCGTTTTGACGGATGCTAGGGCGGATTGGGCGAGGTTCATGGTGGCTAGGACTTTGTCGCGCGGGAGGGACTGTAGGTCCGCGACGTCCATGCCTGAGGAGAATGCCTTTTCAGAGCCGGTGAGGATGATAGCTGCTGTGTCTGACTCGGCATCTAGGATGCGAAGGGTTTGTGCTAGTTCGAGAAGAAGGGCTTGAGACAGGCTGTTGCGGCGGTAGGGGTTGTTCAGGGTTACTGTATCGGATGTAGGCAGTTGGTCAGCGCAATGTAGGATCATTGAACGCCCGTAAAGGAAACCAGCTGAGGTGGAAGGAAGGCCGTTAACACTCACCCAAGAAAGTGCCTTCGCTTCGCCTCTGTACCAAGACAAGTTTCTGAGGTAAGCTAGGATAAGCCATTTCTTATTATATAAAGCAGTTTCGTCTTAGAGCTAAGGTCTTGCAACGAAATCTTGTAAGACAAGCAGGCCGGACGTTAGTAAGAGTAAAGTAGGCATTATACTGCTCTAAGCTAGAGGTAAAGAGAAAGAAGCAGCAGAGTAGTCTATATAATAGAGAGACGCAAATAAAGTAGGCTTACATCCCTATTATATAACCCCTAATTAATATACTTAAAAACTTTAAACAATTTAACTAAAAATAGTAAATTTATAAAAATAATATATTATTATTTTTAAAGAATAAAAAAACAATTATTATATAATTATAGATTATATAAAGCTCTAAGTTATAGAGTTTAATATACATATATATATATACTTAGATCTCTACTTACTACTTAGCTAAGTACTAAACTATTAAGTTACAAATTTTCCTACTTTCCGTTTTAATTTAAGAACAATATTTATTATTATAAGCTAGAAGTCTACTTATATTTCTGCTTATAATAGTATTATTATTAAAATTTTAAATGCTATGCTTTCGACATTTTAGTGTTATAAAAAGCAAACTATTACAGCTTTTATAGCTTTATTAACATCTTAGAAAAACAATAACTACTCCTTACACTAGTATTATTGTTTCTATATTATATATTGATATCTTCCTACTTCTAGATATATAGTATATGCGCTATATATTTTATATCTTATTTAAGAAACCTTTGCTAAGCCAAGTCTAGGCGCTCCGTGGAGGAATATTATAATTTAGCTAGCGCTTTATATAACCTAAATTATATATACTATAGTTATAAGTATCGTTCTATTTAGTTCTCTTACTTACATATTATTATTATTCTATAAAGTTATAGTCGTACTAGGCTAGGCAAAATGCTCGCTATAATAGTAGAGAGAGAGGTAGTATATTCTAATAGGCCTGCTACTAAGTACTGTCTGCCTCTATAGAAGTGAATAGAACTCTAATAGTATCGAATAGAATCCTAATAGAAGGTAGGCATTAGAATAGAACTAGAATAGAAGTACAGCTTAAAGAGAGAAGGGCTAAGTTTCCTTCCGTCTTTCTAGTAACGTCGAAGACCTTCTAGTCTTCGGCCCGGCAACCCGGATCCGTAATAAGCTTAATATTAATATTTCTATAAATTTAGATTGCGGCTTAGTACCCCTTTAAAGCAGCTAGTAATGCTAATTATTAAACTTATAGATTTAGAAAATATAAGTAGTTTTTAGCAAATATAAAAAGAAAGAGAAAGACTAATAGTAATAGTAATAATAATAATAATATAAAGAGTAAGAAAGAAAAAAGATAAGCTTAAAGAGTTAAAAAGAAGAATTTTTATATAAAGC
>MUZJ01014558.1:0-20361 GCA_003012975.1 Juglanconis juglandina | reverse complement strand
GGGGGGGGATTTCGTTCACGAGTTAGACGAGTCGAGGATATCCTTGCTTCTGGAGGCTGGTGCGTTGGATACCAGTCAGAGTTGCGGATTCTTACCTATCCATCTCGCTGCTTGTGGCACTGACACGATGAACATCTGAACGCTACTTGCACAATTCAAACACAGGTCAGTTGATGGAGGAAGTTGCCGGGTACGGTCTCGAAGTCGAAATTGTCCACGAGTGACGATGTAAGAGTAAATGTTACGCAGCGCTTTAGATGATGGTATAAGCAGTAGCACTTTGTGTGCATTTTACTTGCTCATTCTGTACTTACAACCCCTTTTATGGTTGTTTCATTGCTCTATATATCAAGTCAGATTTTCGTATGCATCTTCTTCCAATTCTTTTCACTTTAGAGCAACAGGCGCTCTGAGTTAACGTTGATTCAGAATCAAGATCCTATGATCTTCTCCAGGTACTTCAACCAGTTCTCTCCTAGTACCTTTCTCATCTTATCTTCGCTCCATCCCTTTCGTACCATCGCTTTAGCCAGCTCTGGTCTTTCAGCCAGCGGTCCCAGCGGCTTCACGACCTTCTGGCTCCCCCACGGTGTCAACTGACGTGCATATCCCTTATCCTTATTACACCACGCCATGAACTCGCTTGGCCGTCCATGTCCCTCGCTTGCATCCGATCCAATACCCACAAGGTCCTCGCCAATAAGTCCAATCACATAATCCAGCGCATCAACGTAGTCGTCAACGGTACTGTCATTCCCTTTTGCCATGTGTGGTCCAAATTGCGAAAGTCCGACGAATCCACCCTTGCTTCCGATGAGCTTGATCAGATGATCGTTCTTGTTCCTGGGGTGCTCTTTCATGCCCGCAGGCAGGATGTGCGAGAAACATGGAGGCTTTCCTTCGGAAGCATACAGGATGACATCCTCGCTCGTTCTTGGTCCTACGTGGCTGAGGTCACACACAATTCCCAGTTTCGCCATCTCATCCACCACTTCGCGTCCGAAGCCCGTCAGACCACCATCATTGAGCTCCGTGTACCCCGCGCCGCTGTAGTTCTGCGTGTTGTACGTGAGCTGCATTTTCCTCACGCCGAGATCGCGGAATACGCGGAGATAGTCGAGCTTGTCCTCGATACCGGCCGTGTTCTGCCAGGACAGCAAAACAGCGGTCTTCCCGGCTCTCTTGGCGGCGCGGATGTCAGAGGCAGAATGTGCCTGCATGATCAGGTCGGCATGCTCCTCGAACCATTTCTTCCATTGGACGACGTTGGCGATGGACTCGCGAAAGCCCTCCCAAAGCCCGCAAGTACACGAGACGCCAGTGATGCCGCCTTTGTGCCAAGCTTCGAAGATGGGGCGCGACCAGTTGCAGATATTGAGGCCATCAAAGTGGATGGATGAAGCGTAAATTTCGAGTGCTTCAGATTCAGAAACCATTTTGGACGTTGATAGTTTGACGGGGCAAGTGGGTTAGGGAGCCAGCGGATCTGGGAATGGGTGATTGAGACCCAGCCTCCTGGTCAGTGTCGCAGACTTTTTTTTCTGGTGCCCGATCGAGTGTAACCAGAAGTAATCAACCGTATGCGTAGTAGCTGTAAAAAAAAATTCTTGTCTGGCGGCAAATTGTCGCCGGTGGACTTTGACTCGGATAGATGGCGGTCACCTTATTTCCAAATATCTGCTCCCGAGGTCGCAGGAACCCCACTTCCGTACAGGAACGGGGTGCTCATGTGAAACACTGTAGATATGATGGGAGCCGAAAGTCAGAAGGATTAAGGTGCTAGTCGATGATCTGTACGGAGTAGGATGGAACTATTATCCACTTTCAAGCGTCGGGTGGATTGTGGACCAGAAATCCACTGCTATCTAACATCATGGAGCTCGGCGATGGCGCCATCACGGCAGTACAGTGAGTCTATAGAAACTACGGAGTTACTATGTAGGTAGTCTGTGGAAAAGATAATACTAACTTTTCCATGAACATCACCAGCCTGTCTGAACACCCGACTGCGCGTGACGATGGAACATGCCGAAGGCGCCTTCATAGCCTCTACGAAGCCCAGGACGGCTATTGGGCTTACGGGGATCGAAAACGATGGTTCGATTTCGTGCAAAAGATTGCCTCTAAGAAAGAGGTTGCTCTCCGTGATCTGGGATTCACTTGATAAGACTCCGGAGGAGAGGGCTTTCATCGCAAAGATTGATTGGTGGATCCTTAGTTATTGCTGTATCGCCTATTTCGTCAAATACCTCGATCAAACAAATGTAAGTCCTTGTTTTCTGGTGTGGTTTTCGGTAGGTGGTGTCGTGTTAACACACCTCAGATCAGTAATGCATATGTCTCGGGAATGAAGGAGGACCTCTCCATGACCGGCAACGAATACAATCTCCTCACGACATACTGGACTGTCGGGTACATTCTGGGCAATATACCTTCGCAAATCATCCTCACCAAAGTTCCTGCATCACTGTGGCTCCCCTTGATGGAGCTGGCGTGGGGGTTTGTCGTCATGGGAATGGCCGGAGTCCGAAACATCGAGTCCATGTACGCTCTGCGCTTCGTCAGCGGCCTGTTCGAAGCTTCTGCCTATCCGGGTATCATGACCCTTCTAGGAGCCTGGTACACGCCCTCCGAGCTAGGCAAGCGTGCCTGTATTTTTCAAGCGAGCAGTAGCGCGGCGCAAATGTTCTCTGGATACCTCCAGGCTGGCCTATACAGCGGCATGGACGGCCGCGCGGGCCTCGCTGCGTGGCGATGGTTATTCATTTTTGACGGCATCATCGGGGTGCCTATTGCATTGTATGGATACTACGCTATTCCTGACTCTCCGACATTATCCCGAGCGAGATGGCTCAAGCCGCGGGACCGCGAAATAGCGGTGGGAAGGATGGAGTCCGTTGGCCGTGCGCCAATGAAAAAGCTAACGGGCAAGGTCATTCTCGACACACTCAAATCGTGGCCCGTCTGGCTCTTCAGTGCCATCTTCATAGGTATTTATTGCAAACACCTTACCGGCCAGAACGCACCACTGACTCTGGAGTAGCGCATGTGCTTGGAATTAAGGTTTACTCGTACTTCAACCTCTGGCTGAAGGCGACTGGACTCTGGAACACGGAACAAATTAACGAGATACCCTCTGCCGGTTATGCGCTACAGATCATCTTCACGCTCTCGTATGCCTGGACGAGCGATGCCCTGCAGACGCGATGGCCCATCATCGTCTTCGCTGCTTTTGTTGCCCTGATCGGGACCATCATCCTGTCCATCTACCCGGAGGACAATCTTGCCGCCATGATGGCTGGATGGCTGCTCACCTTCTGTGAGACAGGAGCCGGAGCCTTGGTGGTGACGTGGGTGAACGAAGTGTGCGCTTCCAACGCTGAACAGCGTGCTATTGTAATCGGTGTGATGGAGACACTGGCGTTTACGTTTTCTGCGTGGGTTCCATTGTTTATCTACGACACCGGAGAGGCACCACGGTTTAGGATTGGATACAAGATGGCGACGATGTTTTTTGCTGTAGAGATCGTTCTGGTGGTGGTGATTAGGGGTTGTGAAAAGAGGTGGCCTAGGATCAAAGAACGAAACGATGAGGAACAGGAAGACTAATGGATATTTCGTTGAGGGATGCAATCTGCTAATAATGGAATCTTAATTCCCGTATAATTTCAATGGGATAGTATGCCACACTGACAAAACTTTTTTTTGTGGGGGGGGGGGGGAATACAGTAGTCGTTATTTTTTAAGCTGTTAATATTAGGTAGCTATCAAAGCTGTAACAGTTTCCTTCATACATATAATAGAGGATACTTGAAAGTCTAGTACCCAAGATTACATAGTAGCGTTAACAGTAAGAGAGCAAAACAATTTTTGTTTTAGATAATATGAAGAAATGCAAAGAATATTAGCTTCTAAAAGGCAGGTCCTCGGACAAAATTGCTAACTAGGCAAGAAGAGAAAAGTTCTTTAACAAAATCGCGCTAGAGGACCTATAAAATTGAATCCGAGGATCATCCTAAAGAGAGGAAGGGACTTAGAGGATGGAACACCTAGCTTCTGCAAGAGCATTGTACCTGTAGAGGTTGGGGCTCCTGGGCTCTTAAGCTTCGACAGACTATCCCTGAAGTTACTGATATTAATAAGTTCTTCAGAATTCACAAGATAAATATGGAGAGAAGAAAGACTCCTAATGCCCTAGGCCTATGCAGAATAATTCACAATTCCTAAAACATCTATAGGTATGCTAGGAAGTTTTCAAGAGGTATATAAAAGTTGAAGTTAATTTTTTTAGGTCTGGATAAGTTATCTCTCCTCTTAATTCAGTTTATCTAAGTATTATAAACTTGCTGCTACTATCCCTTTATTCTTAGAACCCTCTATTGCTAGCAGATAGCATCTAAAGTCGGTAAGTTTTCTATGCTAATTATTAAATCTATTTAGTTAAATATATAGTAGTAGTTTTAGGCCGTAGGCTTTTAAGCATCCTCTATTATATAAAGGAAACTGTTACAGCTTTAATAGCTAAATTAATAAAAACAAACATTAACTACTTAAGGTAGTCGCTCTCTATCGAACTATCGCCTTTCTAGGTTTCCCTTCTTTCTCTCTCCTCCCTTCCTCCTCTCTCCTTTCCTATCTTCTTTTTATTTATTTATTCTAGGACTCGAAGTATGGGTTGCATATGTATATAGACTTCGCTCCCTGTCCTTAGTACCGGTAAGGCTTACTAGGTTAGCAGACATCTACGGCTTTTATTTTATTTTATTTTTCTAGTACTCTTTCAGTACGACTGCGGTAGGTGACAGTAGGGACCCGGAAAGGGGGTCGCTCCAGAATAATCTTTGAGAGGAAGAGACCTCTGCAGAACTGGTCAGCGCCGCGGGCGACCGAGTTAGGGCCCTAAAGGTCGAGCAAGGCCCCGGGGGGGGGGGAGGCCTTGTTATGCTTGCTCGAAACAGTTGTGGAATACGGGCAAAATCTATGTGCCATATGTTATATCCCCATAAGAGAGTTTACGTGCCGTGATGGAGTATTCCATACTGTAACCAACACTGTATCCATGGGGGAAGTAAGGTGTTGTCGTAGGTGTATACTGTCTACCCTTTGTTATCACCATCATCACCCCATTAACTATGACCAACATGACCCCTATGACTCCCACGTCCGCGATGGCTTCCAAGGTTGGTCATCTGAAACAAGTACCATGAAAGCATCACCGAGACTCCCAGAAATCCAACAGCTCCCACAACATAACCGATTCTCCTTCGTCTCTGCTGCCTACCACGCTCCCTCTTGCAGCCCTCACACAGGCAGCGGTCCTGGCAGCGTCCCGTATGGCTGGTGTGGTTACTAGCGAGGCTCAAGTTTCTTTGCTGTGCGTCCTATGCCCAGACAAGAGGGACTGGGCGTTGTGAGGCGGCTGGTAGGGGCAGAGTGTCGAGGTCACCTCGAGATAACGACTCTGTGCGACGTTAATGGACAAACACTTTGTCATGGGACCAATGGCACTCACCTGGGGATGGACTGAGATTCTGGGAAGATTGGTCGGGTATTTGGACTTCTTGTGGAGTGGATGGACGTTCTGGTTTTAAAGCCATTGCAGGCATGGTGGTTTTCGGTTCATGTGCGCGATGTGATGTAGGTTTGGTGTGATGCGATGCTGTGCGATGCGGTGCGATGCGGTGCGATTGTGCGGTGACGTGCGGTTTGTTTGTAGGTGACACGATCGACGCTCGATGTTTGTAGGGTTTGTGAGAGTTGTAGGTGTATTGGAGGAGGTTAAGGGTACCCAGACGTTGACGGAAAGAAGAAGGGTGATACTTAGACGGGAGCGGCCGTGATGGTCAAGGTACCAAGGTACCTATCTACCTTTAGAGGTAGGTAGTGTGCCACTTCCCTGGCCGAACTCGGGCCCGAACACTGTCTCAGCCGCTAGAGCTTGGAATAGTACTCCATAGTAAACGTGTACTAAGTAGGTGGCGCTAACAACGACGCTTATGAGGTCACAGCGTTAGAGGAGATGCGGGACGCCGCCGCGTTAGTACGACTTGTCTGCGTTGGACGACGTCATGGCCTGCAAGCCACCGAGCAAACGAGAGACACCACGCCCAAAGATGGCAACAACACGAAACCATTGAGTACCATACCTGGGAAGGCGCCGATCAGGTCGATGACATTTGTTGGCGTCAGGCGGCCTCTTCACCTCAAGCAGGTGAGCTGAAAAAGGTAAGACTTGTTCATGCGGTTGAAGGGCCGAGTCTTCTCTTCAACATCGACGCCTGGGCATATTCGTCATCCGGGGTTGTTCCTCGTGGCCCTGTCCCCTCTATTCCCCTTGGCCTCCTGTGTGATTGTAAGACCTCAGACCTTCTCTCCTGTCATCGTCTTTGAGGATACTGTCAGTTCCGAAAGACTTCTTCTACACTCTCCCCATCGAGACCCTTTCACAAGCTCGCTTTTTGAAACTCACATCACAGCCCGACGACACTTTCGCCATGGACACCCAGGAGACGGTTGTCCCATCGGGACAGCACTACTCCGGTTCCAACCGCATTCCCAACATTAAGGAGTTCATGGAGAGGTTGGACCATGAAAAGAAAGACCGCGATGCTCAGATCGAAAGCGAATCCAAACAGCAGAAGCAGTCCGGGGGCGAGGTTCAGGAGCATCAGAGTAGCTCGCAAAGGCGGGGCAAGAACCGTCGCACCGTCAGAGATCCTGTTACCGGCAAGGACGTGGAGATAGATGACATTGACGACAGCATGATGAAGGAGGTTCAGAACCCTCATGTGAGTTCGCACAGCTCCCAGTCATCCGTAGAAGGTAGGTACTAAATATGTAATAAGTTTTTCGTCCCCAACGCCAACCTTGGCAAGGATACGCCCATCAAAACAGACCCTAGCCAGTCTGGTGAGGAATACCGGCGTGCCCAAGACGTTACCGCACCGCCTGATCCGGTCGAGCCTGGTACTACGAGTGATGTCCCCATTCATGGCGAGAAGACGAATGTGCTCTTCCACCCGACTCCATCAGTCAGCTACGAGCCCATGTACGCTGCCATCGAGGCACGATCGAATGTCCTCTGCGCCGGCATCTTCATCGCTATTGCTTTGATCGGAAAAATGCTCGGTGGGTCGTTATGGGGGCTATTGCCACTCGGATTCTGTGTGGCCTCCGGTGTCTTTCTCTGGATGAAGGATCTCATACGCCAGGGCCGCGACATGGAATGGTCCAGTGAGCAGAAGCGCGGAGAAACGGCTGTCGTGAACCTCATTCCCGAGTCGGTGGAGTGGCTGAACACAGCGGTTGGCCTAATCTGGGCCCTGATCAACCCGGAAATGTTCGCTGGTATGTGCCTGCTTGGTTCTTCCGACACTATCAGCACCCCCCCTCCTCCCAAAAACCACGCATATTTGGAAACACAACAAGCTTACAAGGACCAAATAAGTTATTTCGGACACGATTGAAGATGTTTTAGCTGCGTCTGTTCCCGCGGTTATTGAAAATGTGAAGGTCAACGACATCTCTCAAGGAAGCAATCCGCTTCGAGTCTTGAGTTTGCGGGCTCTCCCGGATAGCCACGTCCAGGATCTCAAGGAAGAGATTCGGAAACAGCAAGCCAAAACCAAGGATCCTCAGGAATTGGCTGCTGACGAGGAAGGCGGTGACTTTTACAACCTCGAAGCCACCGTAGCTTACCATTCATTGCCATCCGGCAACGACGTTTCTTCGAAAGTCAAGAACATGGGCATGCAGTTGGTGTTTTACCTCGGAATGAAGGGTCTGTTCGGCGTCCCCTTCCCTATCTGGGTCGAGCTCAACGGGCTCGTCTGTACCACACGGATTCGCGTTGCCCTTGCACCGAACCCCCCTTTCATCAAGACCATCTCGTTCACGTTGATGGGCTTACCAAAGGTTCAAGCAAGCTGCACACCCCTCATCCAGAAGGGCGCTAACATTCTCAACCTTCCACTGATTTCCAACCTTGTCAATTGGGCTATTGCCACGGCGGCTGGCATGTATGTCGCACCCAAATCATTGACCCTGGACGTCGGTAAGATACTTCAGGGTGACAGTATTCAGAAAGAGACTCAAGCACTCGGTGTGCTATTTGTACGGATTCACAAGGCGACTGGTCTATCGAAGCAAGATCGCAGAGGAAGCGATGGCGGTGGCTCTGATCCGTATATTTGCGTCGCCTTCTCCAAGTTCGGCAAACCTCAATATTGCACCCGTGTTATCCAGGACGACCTCAATCCCATCTTCTCCGAGTGTGCCGCACTTCTCGTCACCCCAGACATCATCAAGGCCGATGAGCAGCTTTCCCTCGAGCTCTGGGACAGCGATCGATCTTCCGCTGACGACGTCGTTGGCAAGGTGGAGCTGTCTGTTCAGAAGTTGATCCAGCATCCCGGCAAGATGTTCCCTCAGAACTCGTCTCTCAGAGGCGTGAAGGCAGAAAGCTCGATGCCTGGCAACCTGTCTTGGGAAGTCGGCTTCTTCGGAAGAACCCAGTTCAGGAAGGCCCTACGGACCGATGGCAAAGATCCCAACCTTCCTAAAGAGTTGCAGGACCATAAGGAGCTTCAGACAGACGTCGGCTCTCTCGACACGGCCGAAGAAAATGCGGTGGTACACACACCTCCCGATCCACTATGGCCAAGCGGTATCGTCTCCATCGTCGTTCACCAGATTGTTAGCCTCGAGCTGGCTAATGTCAAAGGCTCGCAGGGCAAGAGGAAGGGACGCGAGTTCGAGCCTGCGAGGCCGGAGGCTGGCGATATCAAGGAGGAGAGCGGAAAGACGTTGCCTAGCTCCTATTGCACGATCCTAATCAACGATGAACTAGCGTACAAGACAAGAACCAAGATCGTCTCTTCCAAACCGATTTTCGAAGCTGGTACAGAGCGCTTCATCCGCGACTGGCGATCATCCATTATCACTGTTACCGTACGGGACTCGCGAAATCGCCAACATGATCCTATTATCGGAGTAGTGCCGCTGAAGCTTTCCGACGTGCTTTTGACTAGCAGCCAGAGCACGCGGTGGTACCCTCTCGATGGTGGCATCGGCTTTGGCCGCATTCGAATCAGCCTCCTCTTCCGTTCCGTCGAGCTCAAGCTTCCACCCTCACATCTTAGTTTCGGTGAGATTGGTACCTTCGAGTTTCTGTCGGACACTGTCACGGCTGTCAACCACGATAGCACTCACCGTGGAAAACTCAAGCTCCGCACTGGTGGTAGCTCCGCGGTGGTCAAGAGCGACAAGTGCACCAAAACTGAAGACGGCAACCTCACCTGGGACGTCACCGAACAAACCACCACCAAGACCGACGACGGTACTACGTCCACAGATATTTCAGGACGTATCCGCATGCCCGTCCGTTACCGCTACCGGTCGCCCCTCTTCTTCGAATTCTACCCCGCCGGGAAGCGCCACGCCGATACCTTCGCCTCGATCTGGCTACAAGATTTGGTCGACCTAGAGGAGAAAGACTTCGACATTCCGATCTGGCGCTGCGATAATGGCCTCAGGCTCTCACAGAACTATATCACGGAGGCCAACTACCGCGAGGTCCCTGATCTCCGCATTGAAGAGATTGGCCGGCTCCGATTCCGCGGCCGCTTCAAGCCCGGCACGGATCGCGACCATCTCAAGTTCATCAGTGACAACGACTCGCGTGAGACCATCGAGAGCTGGGAGGCATGTTTTGCAGAGGGTGTCCGCAAGGAGCATGTCGAGGGCCAGGTCCCGCCGAGTATTCAGAAGATGCACGATGCGAGCCTCACGCAGGGCCGCGATGTGCTTGCGCAGGCGAGTGAGAGTGATAAGCAGGAATGGCTTGCGAAGGACGGCACAGACTGGACGGGGGCATTTGGCGAGGACCCAGCGGAAATGTTGGGTACAAATGGTGATGAAGCGGGGAATGATGAAGATTACGAGTATGATGACGATGGGAGTGAGTCTAGCGGCGTCGACCTAGGCATCTCGGACGCTACTACCGATCGAAACACCGATAGCGCCAGTCATACCACGGACAACAGCCGGGAGCATGGACCGAACATGCCGCGTGAGTCGGTGGATAGCGGTGCCCAGGGGAGCCCGGTGTCGCCTGCTTCAACGAAGAGCACTGGCAGCGGCAAGTCCAGCAAGAATCCCATCAAGAAGTATAAGGAGTATAAGGAGAGGAGCCGGGATCTACACCGTCAGCACCGAGGGCTAATGCAGTGGTGAGTTCCTCTCGGATACTGTGGACGTAGCAGATCTTTTGGTTGAACTACCTGTTGACTCGAGATAATATAGGAAACCAATGCGCAATGCCCAGTTCGCGAAGAACGAAGCTACCTTTGCTGTTCGCAAGATCAGCAAGATCGGCTCACTGAGCGGACGGAAGCCAGATGTCGAGACGGAGGTGTAATAAGCAGAATGGATGCCGTTTTGCTTTTGTTTGTCGATTCGAGCGCCGGCAAAGTTGTCACTTGCACAAGAACTATCTCCGTCTTCTTCTCTCTATTCCTCCCTTTCTCTGTCTCCTTATCTCTCTTTCTGGAAGGGTGGAAGGACGGAACCTGGAAGGGTACATGGATGGATGGATGGGGCAAGGCTGGTAAACGGACAGGGCACTCAATAGTACAAAGTAGGGATAATGAAGTCATTTTATTGAAGAATGGATATGATTTATTTTTCTATGCTGTGTGCCGCATCAAGACCTAAGCTTTCACCGCCCGAAGTTGTTATGGGAGCTGTTTTTTTGGTAGAAAAAAAAAAGGGGGGGGGGTGTTCAAGAATCTCCAAAAAGCCCGCTCCACAATTCAGGGGCAGGGCCCCAGCGCGTGTCGTCATCCCAAGGCTGCAGGGGAGCTTCCCCGGATTTCCTCGACAATCCACCCAGAACCAACAAACACGAAAACGACAACACAATCTCGTCCCTTTCGCCATCTACCAAGCCCAATTGAGACTCCCATATCCTTCTCACCCCAGCCCTACTCTGTCGAACCTCCTATGCCCTCGCAACTCACCTCGCTCCCCCTCTCTCTAATCAAAGACACGCGCACGCGCACCAGCCGGCACGACCAACCTCACGAACACAAGACCTGGTTCGGTGGGGCCGGCGGGCCAATCCTGCCCGCCCCCGGAGGATACAACACCAGAAGAAACAGAAGATCGTCCATGGCGGGAGGGCGGGCAGGCAAGCTCTGGAGCCCGTACGCGCGGCCGCCGCGCCGGTCCAAGAAGCTCATGCTGCTGTGGCTGGGCACATTCCTGGTCGCAGGCCTGTTCACGTGGTGGTTGTCGACGAGGCACGGGGAGTTGGCGAGGAGTTATGCCGAGGTGTTGGTGCATGAGCCCTGGAACGCGCCTGTGGTGGGGGGGTGAGGGATTTGGGAAGAGATATCGTCCTGGGGGCAGGAGGTCCACTCACTATGCATACGTGGGTGCGGAAATGGACGACACTGCGAGTAGGGAGGGAGACACGAGCACCAGATGCGTCAAGCAGGTCATGATGAGGGGGGGCCGATACGCGTCGGCCGCTCGAGGACCAGGAAGCGGCATGTGGGCGTGTTCATCGTTCGGCATCCTACAGTATCGGCATAAGTGCTCGACGCATCAGACGGATCATCACTATAGCACAAGCACCAAACATTTCATCGGCCTTTTGTTCGGGCCTGGAAAACCATAGCGGAGGCGTTGCATTGTGTTCTTGGGTGCTGGAGGGACAAGCATGCGGCAGCTGTTACAACAGCAAGATTATTAGGAGAGAATAAGCCTCGGATCATAAGTCTTTCTCCCGAGGTCGCATACGCAAGGGACGGGGATGAGTTTCAAAGATTATATCATGTTTGGTAGGATTTGACAATTGAGCATAAGACTGATCATCTCTGACTCCGGAGTTCAGATGCGCCGGACCCTTCAAAACTTTAGCTGCATATAGGGATTCTAGCGGCCTCTGGCACTATTGTGCGAGGAGCCCTTGTATAGTAGTTGGAAGGAGCGATGGAGGCACGGCGGTATTCATCTAGCTATCGTCCCGTCCGGGACAGAGATTTAACCTTTTGCTTTGTATTAATATCAGAATTTTATCCATAGTTGGCTAGCCCAACCACAGTACCCCGGAATAACGGTAGTAGCGTGGACGGGCAGGACTCATGGTGAATTCACCGTGCATCCTTTCCTACCTAAGTTCCGGGATCCTGTATCCCTCTGCCCCTAGGCTAGTCTAACTACTACTACCTCTCTCAGGAGATATCCTTCTGCATCCTACTCTGACCCTGACCTCCAGCTAAAGAGAAGGAAAGAAAATGCCCTGAATTTCTTATTTGTTACATGTTCTTGTTGTTCACCATCAATCTGCTTCTTTCCATCGCTATGGCCGCGACCCGCGAAATACTCGACGTATTCGTCATATCAAAAATCGACAACTCGGCCTGTATCTCCCTCGCCAACCAAGACCGCAGCTCCACCGCCACCAGGGAATCGACGCCGTACGCATGAAGCGGTCGCAGAGGGTCCAGGTCCGCCACATCTACGCACAAGACCCGCGATATTTTCAGCAGCAGCCCGTCCAGAACGATCTTCATCGCCACTTCCGACGAACTCGCCGCCGGCAGCTGAACTGCGTAGTTGGCATCCATCTTCGTCTCCGCTTCCGCGTGCTGCCCCGTGGAGAATGTGGTGGCGACGGGTGGCAGTGATGCGGCGAGGTGACTAAACAGTGGGTCGTGTTTCCAAGGGAATAGCTCATGTCCATCTGCTGTGCTCTGCGGCGGCAGCCAGAAGCGCGGCAGGACCTGACTCCGCATGGTGCTCAGGATCTCTCTCGCGTCGCGCTTCAAGGGCCGACAGTGGTAGTCAAGAGCGGCATGGAGCTCATCCTCGCCCATGTACGCTTGGCCTATGGAGAGGAGATGGTCAAGGAGCTCCGGTCGCTCTTTCACAAAGCCCACACCGCGCATGACAGGGAGGTCGATGGACACGGCGTTGAGGCCCTGTGAGGCGAGGTGGCGAGCCAGGGCATCTTGGAAAGTGTTTCCAGCTGCGTAGTTGGCCTGCTCGGGCCCGCCGGTGATGCCAATTGTAGAGGATAGCAGGATGAAAAAGTCTAGCTCGCATCCGAGAAGGCTAGACAGATTCCAGGACCCGTTGACTCTGGGCCGAATCGCATCGTTCCACTCGTCGACGGTCATATCCTTAAGATTGTTGTCCTGGTTGAGATTAGCGCGGTCTGTTTCCGGTGATGATCCTGTTGGGGTGGCTGCTCACCTTGAGAACCATGGAGCATTGGATGCATCCCTTGATCGGAGGCATGCTCTCCAAGCACTTGACGATGGAGTTTCGAAGGACCTCGCTGTCTGCCACGTCACAGACAGGCGCAACCACCCTTTCACAGACCACTTCAAGATCTTCCAGGAGCTCCTTGGCCATTTCGTGGACGGGTCCGCGTCTCGATAGCAAGATCAGGTTGGAGGCTCCTCGAGAGGCCATCCACCGGGCTACAGATCTTCCAATGCCACCCAAACCACCCGCAATCACGTACGATGCACCGGCCTCAAACCTGCAAAGCCTCTGTGGTCTACTGAGCACAGAGACCACGTCGTGATCACTAATCTCGAGAACGACTTTTGCGTCTGAGGATTCAGTACCCATTTCGCGGATTGCATCTTTGAGCCGGGAAAGCGGATAAGATGTGACTGGTGTTCGTTGGATCGCTGTATCCAGCCCCGAGCCCATACATGTCATTTGAAGCTGCTTTACCACATCCTGGAAGCTTCGCTGTGTTTTCACAGGGTCGTGTAGTGCTCGATATCTCAGATCAAAAGTCTCAAATCGGATGTTCTTGCTTTGAAGGTCAGTCAGAGACAGCGAAGTTTGTGCAGTGGCAGTGACGTTTTCTGAGCAGACCTTCACCAACCGACCGAAAGGAGCAAGACAATCAAGTGTGTCTGGAGCTGTATATCTGGTGTTGCAGCAGAGAACAATGTCAAAGCCGGGCCTGGGTCGGCTTTGACAGTCTAGCAAAGCCGAAGCGTCATGTTCCGACGGGACGTCACACACTGATATGAGAGATTTGCCCCCATACTCGTTGTCCACTGCTTCATATACGATAGCACCGCAACGCCGAGCCAGGTGAGTTGCAGCCTGCCCAACGGCGGTTGAGGCCGACTGGATGAGGATCGTGTCTCCTTCCTGGATGTTGGCAATCCTATGCAGGCGGCATAGGCTGTCGTGTATGCCACGGGTATCAGAGCAGCGTCTGTCCAGTCTAGGTCTCCTGGCACCTTCGCTAAAAAGCCATCTACCGATCGACTGTAGGTTCTCACACCTCCAGAAAGACAAATCCCAAATACACGATCGTCAGGTTGAAATTTCGAGGCGGGTCCGACTCTGGTTACGATACCAGAGGCCTCCATGCCCCGGGGGGCTCCGTCATCCGGCCCACGAGCTGGGTCTAAGTCGAAGGGATTCAGGCCACAGGCCACAGTTCTGAATTCAACCTCATCACCTACCAAGGGCGTGTCATATAGCATATCGTCCTCGAATTTCGGATCGTCGAGGCTGCCCGGCTGAAGGGCCAGAGGCCGAGCAGCATCTGCACCAAAAGCTGTTTGTTGGATAATATCCCACGCGGATGTGTGTGATCGGATATGTTCTTCCAGATACTCTGCCCGGGCGAGTCTCGGGATCTGTGCGATCCCGTTGACAACCCTAAAGGTGTTCTCGTTGTCCGGTGTCTCTTGCAGGATCTGCAAACACTTCTCTGCGATACCAAGTGAAGTTTCACGTTGCTCGAAAGCAAGAGTCTTGAACTCAACAATTCGTCTTCATACGGTAAGTGAAATGTCAGTCTCTACCCAGCCCAGCCTGCATATTCTCATTACTCACCTAGGAGAGACCAAGAACAGCCCAGATCGTTGAAGTATTTTCCTGCAGCCAGAAAGCTTCGCTGAAACACAGGATACCTCATCAGTTCCAATCCCATTCTCGGCCATTGAGCCCCTTGTCCAGTGAAGACAAATGCTAAAACTGCCGGTGATTTCGTTCTGAAAGGGTCTCGCATTTCGACCAAACCAGTCCGTAGAGTTGATAGGGAATTGGCAACAACGAAGGATTTCCATGTATGGAAGGTTCTTCTCGAGGCCAAAGTGTTACTCAGGTTGCAAAGAAAGTGACTTTCGGCCGACGATGAGATAGTTTGGGCTTTCTGGGACAGATATTGATCGTAAGCGGTTCCAAGACGGGACAGTCCCTCCTGATCATGAGCAGAGAGCACAAACAACCGTGCCACTGCATTCTCGGGATCCCCACCAATTGACCCTCCTACGCCATATGCTGAATGGCTTGAGTTTCCGTTCGGGGTTTCCCTCTCAAATACGACGGTATCATTGTCGACGTCCGATGGGGAGGCGTAGGAACGACTTTCACCTGGCTGCTTCCAGAGCGGCATCTCAGGATACGCAACCGTACAGTGTCGACCAACCACATGATAGTCTCGCATGAAATGCAAGGCATCTTCCATAACTATATGGGCATTACTGCCCCCAATACCGAAAGAGTTAATGGACATTCGGCGGAGGCCCTGTTGTGGCCAGGGTGTTGCCTCGGTTGGAAATTTGAGATGCCAAGAGTCATCGATCAAGGGATTGGCCTTTTCGAACCAGATATTCGGGGGAATCACGCCCCTCTCGAGTGCAAAAACGCCCTTGATTATCCCGGCAACACCAGAAGCGCCCTCGAGATGTCCGACATTGCTCTTCAGCGCCCCCACAAACATGGGTTCTCCAGAAGAGCGGTGGGGTGCAAACACCTCGGCAATGGCGCTCGCCTCGATAGGGTCGCCCACGCGCGTTCCGGTTCCATGCGCCTCGAAGAACCGCATCGGAGACATATCCAGCCCAGCTCGGGTATATACGTGTCTGATGAGAGCTGTTTGACCTGCCTTTGTGGGCTGTGTGATTCCGGGCGACCGGCCGTCTTGGTTTGTAGACGAGTTTCGGATAACAGCACGGACTACGTCCCCGTCTCGAATAGCATCTGATGCTCGTTTTAGCACAATTGTGCCAAAGCCCTCCCCTCTGGCATAGCCGTTCGCTCGATGGTCAAAGCTATACGACTTTCCTTCGGGACTCAGCACGCCGCCTGCTGATAACTTCAGGGTCATCTCCGGGGAAAGAATCAAATTGCACCCGCCAACAATGGCCTATGGTAATAGTCAGCATATTGAAAGCCTCTGAGACTATTTTTTCCTGGTAAATTTTCCTCACCATGTCGATTTCGCCCAGTCTCGGGCTCATGCATGCCTCATGTGCTACTACGAGACTGCTTGAACAAGCGGTGTCGATGGTGACACTTGGACCTCGTAGATCGAAGAACCACGATACTCGGTTGCTGAGCAAGCTAGCCGCTGTGCCGGTGGCAGCGTACTTTGCAGGTACATCCAGGTCTTTGACCACAATATCATTGTAATCGTACGAAAAACAACCGACGTAAACACCGGTCTGTGTTCCGGCGATCTTGGACATGGGGGTACCAGCTTGCGTCAGTCAGCGATATGATTGATACGGATCTTAATTTTGAAAATCATTCAAACGTTGTAAAAACAACGCAAAGGGGGGCTGAAGAGTTGATAGAATGTAGGGCCATTCATTGAAGACAGACAAATCAAGAGTATATGAAGAATCTGCAGGTGTCTCCAAAATAGGATATCTCCCTTTCAACCTTTTGGCTTCAGGCGACCAAGAGGCATTCATCCTCACATTCATTTTTGCTTCTATATGTTCCTGCTGATAACTTTGATCCTGGCTCGTTGCTGTTGTTTTGGAGAGTTGGAAAGGTGAAATTACCGGCTTACCATTTTCAAGTGCTCTATAAACAGACTCAAGCATGCCTCTTTGTTGAGGGTCCATGCCATTGGCCTCAGTGGGTGTTACAGAGAAGAACGGTGCGTCAAATGCAGCAATATTTTGTCGAAGAAAGTGCCCGTATCTGGTCGGAATCTGGTTTATATAGTATATCAGCTTAGTTAGGCACGATTCGCAAGGTGTGAAGATACCCACAGATCCGCTTCTTTCAGCATCCGGATGCCAGAAAGAGTGGTTATGGTATCTATCCTCGGGCACTTCAGTTCGAGCCGACCTTCCAGCAAGAAGTAACTCGAAGAACCGTTCGGCCGTATCTCCATCCCCAGGCAATCGAGCGTCAAGTCCGATGATAGCGATTGAGTCGTTCATATTTGGCAAGGTTGGTCTTGAGAATAAATTCAACCGATCAAAACAAGCCCTGAAGATCATTTACGATATGCTGAAGCTCTCGGAACCATTCTAGTCCTAGTAGTACTGCTGCACTCTGAACGAACAGTACCCTCTCTGCTTTTCCTGCCAGCAAGAGTAACCTGGAAAACCGGGAGGCATGTGGATAAATGGAAACTACCTGGCTTATCACGGATGTACAAGCTATTCCCTACAATAAAGGTCTCAGAAGACTTCACCAACCTGTCCGCAAAACATCAGCAGCCCAATAGGAGAACAATCGGGCCTGATAAGACCAAGATAATTCCTGATTGCCATTTACCCACTCCTGATGATAAAGCTACGATAATTTCTATTTGCCATATCTCAATAGAGCGTATGCCACAAAGCCGGGAAAATCCAGCAAGCCAATTGGATTTGTACACCTTGCTGATATGGGTGGGGGTCGCTACTGTGCATGCAATGATCACTGCATGGAACCTTGCAAGATACTGTCAATAGTGCTCTTTATTCGGCAGTATTGGATGACAGTCGTGACAACCTGGCAGCTCATGCAGTATTTTATTGCGGGCGTCTTGTTGGCGCTCGGGACGTATTTCACAGTGGGGTTGGGGTGAGGGTAGAGTACACTGTGAGAGCTTGCACTTTTTTTCAGAAAGTCTGCAAGCGAACTGCTGAAAAGATAGCGATTTACAAATGCGTAAATCACAGTATTATTTTAAGGTCCGATCAGTATTCCTGCATTCCTTGCGTCGCTATTCTTTTCGAATCTTTTTTAACCAATTCATTACGCTGGATTTGATGGCTAATATACCTGAAGCCGTTGCCATAAACCATAGCAATTATGCTACCGTCTATACACCCTTATTTCTCTCCACCTGGTACGATCTTTATGTTCTGGGATTCAACTTCAGATACATGTGGGGATGTCCTACCCCATCCATTCTCCTGCCCTTCTTCGCCGAAAACTTCTCCTACGACCATCTCGACTGCGGCGTCGCTACGGGCTACTTCCCCACCAGTGCCTTGAGCAAAATCTGGCGCAGAAACAGCAGACAACGCCTAGTACTGTTGGATATCAACGGAAATACTCTTCAGGCGGCGAAAGCCCGGGTCCTGTCAGTAGCGACGGACACCGAAATCGAGTGCATCGAGGCAGACGTCACAGACTCGGCATCCAAACAACTCGCGAGCCGACACTTTGACTCCATCTCCATATTCAACCTGTTCCACTGCATTCCCGGCGTGAAGAACAAGCTCAAAGCTTTTGGGACGTTCGCGAAACTGCTCAGTGACTCTGGCGTGTTGGTGGGCTGCACGGTGCTAGGTGCGAAGCAGTCGACGTCGTGGTTGCGTACGTTGTATCTGAAGTTGTACAATTTTCGGTGGAGGATTTTCAACAACTGGGAAGACAACAGTGAGGACCTTGAGGAAGCCCTGAAGGCCCATTTCGAGGAGGTTGAAACGTGGATTGTGGGAATGGTTCTATTGTTCAGGGCCACGAGACCGAAGAGAACTGTCCACGGCTGAGATTGATTATATATGAGGATCCCTTCCAGAACTTCCCCGCAGCTTCTTCTGTTTCAGCCGCGACTCATGACGCCCATCTCAATGTCCGCCTTTTCCAACCTCTCAAACCTCCCCTCGTAGTCCATCGTGATTGTCCCCAAGGTTGCCAGGGTGGGACCTTTTTGGGGTTTTCGATTCCATCCCGCGGAACCTGTGATCCGCGGACGACTTGGGTTGTTGACTCCGGCACTGTTGCTAGATGACTTTGTGTTCTTGCTTTCCAACGAGCTAAAGAGTCTGGAGCTGTTGAGAACCCTTTTGAGGGCCGGCGGCATGATCGGCATAGAGGCGCTGATTACGCCAAGCATGTAGATAACAGCACGGAGGAAATCAAGTCAGGAGAAGGTGTAGGTCAAATCTGTGTCGTCAACCTCGTCGAGTAGTTCAACGCGTGCTGCTGAGATGGCAATGATTCTGCGACCACGAGTGTGAGAAATACTAATGTCGTGGGGTTGTCGGGGAGGATGTGTCTACAGGGACAAAGGGAAACCGTACATGAATCCTAACCCAAAGACCGAAATAAGTGCGACCTTCTTGCGCGTTGAGAGGTGAAGACGCCAGAGTACAGGCATCGGCATGAGAATGAAAATTATGTCAATGATGAGATCAGTGATTCCGCATGTCTGGTACAAGGCGTGACTGTTGCCACTGGTGCCGGGCTCCGTCGTGAGCCACTGCTTGCTGACCGGATCGCAGAAGAATGTGATACTGAAGAAAGTTCCGATCCAGAAAGAAACACATACGCCCATCATGAGATATAGTAATCACTCGAATAACAGGTTGACGTTGCGGAAGACGACGGAGTAGAAATGCAGGATCGAGAGCTTAAAAAGAATGAGGCTATCGAGACCTGCTTGGCCAAATACTTCGTCTTGATGTAGTCCCAGCCCACATTTCAGCACCTTGGCTAACTCGAGGGAATACTGTGACGACATGAGGAACCTTTCATTAAGTAGAGAATTATCCACGTTAGAAATCATCATGATGAAACCTGGCGTTGCCTTCAAGGCCTTCGGCTCGGCGGATCCGAAGAGCTGGATCCGAGAAAATGGTGACACTTACTGCTACGCCTAGAATCAGGTAGTCATTCACCTGCAGGGAAAATCGGAGTGTTCTTCTCGCCCATATTCGCAATCCGATTGAAATCATATCTAGGACGAGCAATATGGTTTCGACGATAATGAGCGCCTTTCCTACTGTGTTGTGCGGAAGAGTACTGGTGAAATTGATCGTCGCCATGGTTCTCGAAAGACGCCGGACACCCTTGGGACGCTTATTGGAGCTGGCAGGGGTAGAATTCGGGGGGGGGGAATCGTCACTGACTTCACTCCACCTTCTTTCTATAAGGAGCTTTGTGATCCTGAAAAGTAGAAAACCCAGCAGAGCAGTTCGTGAATAGGTTAATCCAGCCGCAATGACGCTTGGAAGCAACGAGATGGCACAGATTCCTCCCCCTCCCCTCCCAACGTAACATGCCTAAAAAGTTAAGAGGGAGGGAACCATGAAATACCTTGACACGGGATTGACATCTGCTGGCATCAGTAATCAG
>MUZJ01014554.1:0-66044 GCA_003012975.1 Juglanconis juglandina | reverse complement strand
CTGGTCACGGGTACGGTCACACGTACTGGGGGTCCCGGGATAGGCGCTCAGTCTGTCCGCCTGCAGGGCCAGAATATCGGTGGTGCCGTTGCTCACCGCGGTGAGAGAGACGTATGTGCTGTTGACGGTCATGGCGAGGGTGAACTCGTCGCTCTTGAGCGGCGGCGTCGTCGTGCGCGGTCGAGGAGGGCCGTCTCCTCCTCTTCTTGCTCTTGGTGGTGGTGGCCCGGGAGCCGAAGCAACAACGACGGCCACGAGGCCCACGAGGGCTGATAAGACAGTGCACCGCATGGTTGAAATAGCAGCCTACTACCTAGGTAGATAGTGTGGTGTTCTCGTGGGAGACAAGTTTTGCGANNACCGGCTCACCAATGAAGTCATCCCCTTATACGGTCCGGATTTATCTGATGCAGCGGTGGTTGCTGCCCTGGGCTGGGGCCGGCCTGAAAAAGAAAGAAAAAGAAAAAATATTTAACTATTTTGAGGCTGTGGAGTTGATGGTGGTCAGGGGTGTTATACCTGTTGCATACGATCTGCAGTGGATTAATCGGCGCAGCAAAAGTGCAACGTGCCCGCAGATGATTTGTTTAAAGTCGATAATTTCCTTGTATATAATAATAGCATCCTCCGAATTTCGTAACACTACTCTACTATATTTTCTACCTAGAAGTTGAGCACCGCCATGATACTGAGATGATATGGGCCTGTCAAGAGTTTGTTATAGTGAAGCCGACGCAACCGCAGACTTGCACCGAAGACTGTTGTTGCCCTTGGGCTTGCCGGCAACGACAACGTCACGCCGGCCCTCAGCTGTGATTCCCATCGATTCAAAAGGCACCTCGCCAAAATATCGCCCGGGCTTGAGAGGCAGTCGTCTAAGAGCAACAACAGGGAAATGGAATGCATCATGGAAGAGCTCACTGTTGGAGCTGTGTGACAAAGCTGTGGAAAATTCAAAGATATATCTAGCATTTGGAACGAATCAAAGCGAATGTCTCTAAAACGCGAAGAGCAAAAGCAGACTGAGATTCATGGAAATCCTAAATATTAAAGTAGTCGTAAACTCATTTGGCGTGTTTAGTCAAGCTCTCACACGACTGTTTCCTCTCACTGCGTGCTTTGGGCCAGCCGTAATCCATATCCATTGCAATCATGCTACGGTATATAATAGATACCGTAATATTACACCGTACAACAAATTTCTTTTACGTGACCGCTTTATTCAAAATTAGGCTGTCGTAGAAAATAGTAGTGTGGATACTGATGTTATTTGACGCGAATGGCTTCAGATAGTATTGGGGGCACATCAACACTCAGTCGTTGCCCAGGCTGAGAACCCAGCCCAACAATCTTCTGCGACTATTCTGCCTGGTCAGCTGTCGCCGAAGAACGTACGCTCCATGTGCGCTGGCTTGATCTTGCGTCGGTATCCATGCGCGAGGGTACCCTGGGGAGAGATGATGGCCCGGGAGATGTAGATGCTGTTGGAGGGCGTGCGCTCCGCAAAGCCCAGAACCACAGCAATGGAGCGCTCCTTAGCGGCGGCGAGGAGGGACTCCATCTCTGGAGACGACGTGGAGAGCGCGTTGTAGTTGTGACGCGTCTGGAACTCCATGTCTACGGGGCGGGTCCTGTGGGAGCCGCGGGGGGGGGGGGTCCAGCTTGTCCTGGGATTTCCTGCTCTCGAGCAAGCTTAGACTTGAGAGTGGCTCACTATATCTGGGCCGGGTACCCAGGTAGCCAGAGCTCAGAGAAGGCGACTATTCTGGCGCCGTTATTTGCGGCCTCGCCGATGAGCTTGATGGCTTTCTTTGACTGACCCGGCGAGGTCAAGCCACACAGGCTCGGCTTGCGTGACTGCCACCTTGATAGAAGCCATGTTCAGGAAGTGACACCCTGTATACAATGAGAAAACGACAGAACAGGAGAACAGACTCAAAGTATGAGTTGACGAACAGAGAGTTAAAGATCTTGAACGTTAGCTCTGCCCGGCTGATGTAAATATCGTGTTGTCGTTCCCTCTGTGTTGAGCTATCTCTATCTCCCTCCACATCAGTCGAGAATGAGTCGAATTGAAAAGGAACCTCGCTACCACATGTACTACCGTAGAAAAAAGCAAAAGAACGCAATAGTCGTACGATCAGACATCCACCACGTCGTGTAATCATGGTGATTGATGTTCATGCATAGGATGCAAGTAAACTGTCACGTAACGGTTCGGTTGGACCTTGCGGCAGAGGGCGGACGGGAGCTTGTCCTCAATACACCACCTAGGTATTTGGCGCAAATTCGGATCGAGGTGTAGGTCCTTCCTCGAACTCTGTAGCCAGTGCGTCAGCGTAGTATGAAGTTAAATCAACGAACTTGAAGGATGCTGACATGAATATGGGCCAACCCTTTGGCATGATAGTTTGCATTTGCAACCACCGCGCCGATAGTAATGCACTCGCTCAATTAAATAATGCCGTCCAGTAGTGCTGCCTTGTTTCCATATCCCGGTCAGGGGCCACATCTCTGAAAACAACGAAGCCTGCCTGAGAAGTTCGTCATGAATCTCCGATGTGTGTTATTCCTTCTGACATAGCCCGTGTCTTATTCCGCGGGATTTCGCGACACCACACTCGTGGTTTCTGTTCTTCTTTGGAATATTGCGGTTCACGATACTGGTTGGATTCACTTTTAACTAATGGTCAATTCAAAACGTTCAGGATACACTTAGTTTATTGTACCAGGGACTTGATCTTTTCGCATCCTAGATTAATTATCAGCCACAAAAAAAGAAAAAAAAAAGAAAAAGGGATATGGGGTTATAGGATACATGCTCATAAGTAGAAGACATAAATATACTGTACTTCAACATAATACAATGATACGATTCGAGGGCATACTTATCCACCACTTTTAGTTACCGAATTGACCCTAATGATGATGCCTTCCATGCTTGGCCCCTCTGATGAGGTGAACCCATGTCTCTCCAGTCTAACTCAGGTATACCGTACCGACATCCAAAGCTTCCGGGTCTGCCAGTAGTATCTAACCTAAGCCATTTATTCGAAATAGTTACAAGATGAATTTATGATGCTTGTCCACACACTATCAACACACATCGCTAACGCCCTGAAATCGACAATTAGCTGTATGACAACTTCGAAAGCGCTTTACCTAGGCTAACCCAATTTCCATCTTCTTGCCCTTCACACTTCCCCACGGCATCGCACCGCTTCCAACAATCGACATCGCCGCCATCGCCGCGCTGACCAAGAACGTCTGCGTGACAGCATCATTGTATGCAAGTGTGACGCCCTCCAGAAACTGCGGAAACTGCGCCTTGATGATCTGCTGAATGCTGGTTGCACCGGCGCCAAGAACCGTCGCCGGGTCCATGCCTGGCGCGTACTCAAGAACGTACGATACGAGCTTGTTGTTGAAGACGTTCTGCGCGACCGAGATCAGCAGGGAGCCGCCGATGGTCTGCATGAACACGACGACCGCGGTGCCGGTGGGCAGGTCCTTGCTGGTCAGGGCGGCCTGCGCGGCCATCAGGGGCTGCTGCATGCCAAAGCCCACTCCCGCCCCCGCAAGGATCTGGTAGCCGATCCAGACACCCTCGCTGGTATCTGGTCTGAACGTCGAGGCGAGTCCGAATCCCACGGCCATGAGCACGGTGCTTAGTAGCATCCAGGACGTATAATAGCCGAAGACGGTCACAAGGACACCGGCGAGGATGCTCAGTACGACGACGGAGAGGAGCATAGGCAGATTCATAATGCCGCTGCGCACGGCCGTGGCGCCCTTGACGGCCTGAAACCATATAGGGAGGAAATAGATGGAGACGAAGAACGAGGCGCCAGAGGCGAAGGCGAAGAAGGCACCCGCCCAGACGGTGCGGATGGCGAGGACACGCGGCGGAACCGTGGCGTTCTCCTGCTGGCGGTATTGGACAAATGTGAAGAGGAGTATCAGGACGCCGAACAGGACGAAGCACAGGATGATGCGCCAGCTGCCCCAGTCGTAGGTGGTCCCACCCCATTGCAGCGCTAGGAGAAGGCAGATGATGGCTGGCATGAAGAGCACGGTGCCGACGGGGTCGAACTCGCGCAGGATCTCGCGCCAGGGCTTGTCTCCGCGTGGCTTGTCGCCCGGGGCGGCGGCGATGGCGTGCGGTGCCTGGAAGAAGAAGATGATGACGGCGAGGGTGATGGCGCCGATGGGGAGGTTGATGTAGAAGCACCAGCGCCAGGTCGCCCGATCCGTGAAGACGCCGCCGAGCAAGGGGCCGGTCACGGATGCGATGCCGTACATAGAGGCGATCGCACCGCCATATGCAGGTCGGTTCCGCAGCGGAATGGTGAGTGCAAGGATCACCATTGCCCCGGACATCATACCTGCTGCACCTGCACCGGCGACGGCGCGACCGATGATGAGAGCCGTGCTATCGGGAGCCACGCCGCAGATTAGGGAGCCGACCTCGAAGATGGAAATTGCGGTGACGAAGACCCATTTGATGTTCAAGTAGGAATATAATTTGCCATAGAGTAGTTGCAGTGAAGCTGTCGTTAAGAGATAGGCTAGGAATGCGATGTTAGCAAGCGTTGGGTTTCAGGAAAGGAGGAGTGTTGACGCAAGACTATAAAAGAAAAACACCCAAAACCAAAAGGGTGCAAAAAAAAAGAAGAAAAAAAGAAGAAAAAAAAAAAAAGGAAAAAAAAAATCAATTACCACTCCCGTACCAGCCGACGTCGTCCAAGCTTTTGAATTGATCTGTAATATGGGGAATGGCGGTTGCGATGATCGAGTTGTCCAAAGCCATCAAGAAGACTCCCAAGCACAGGGCGAGAGTAATGAGATAAAGCTTCATTCCCTTAGGATACTCAGAACCATCCGGGCGTGTATCGACTCGCTGGAGGGTCACCGAGGCTGTGGAAGTAGCCACTCTGGATAGCGCGTGTGGAAGCTCTGCTGCCCGTTTCTCTGTGTTGCTTGTGTCGCTAGTCGTCGAGCCTTTCGATGTCGACCTGTGCTCTTTCTCTGCCTCAGTGGCGCTAGGCATGCTGGATGGAGAGGGCATCTTTGTTCGGTTCACGAGAAGAAGAAAAACATTTCTTTGTCAGTGGTTGTAAGATTCAAACTGTTCAGTTTTTGGTCTACATATAGGGACAACCGCTGCTGGTGGGCTGATGGGTTTAGACCGCATCAAAATGATGGATGAGGAAAAGAGTAAGTTGATGGATTCTTCTATTGTAGAGAAGGCAGAATATATACATGGAAGATGCGGAAAGACCGCACCCCGAAGGAATCTGTGATTCTAACTGGATATGGTGTTGAGTCGCTCCAGCCAGTCGGTGTTCTATACAAACAAAGTGCGTGTTGTATCGCCTCGGAGTCGGACAAACTTGTTAAGCTGGGAAACCGACTTAGCTTAATTTGTAATATAATCGCAAGATCAACCACAGATCTTACTTCGGAACTTTGAGGGAGGATCTCGTCAGCCAAAGTTACCGGGAATATCCCCTAGAGACTAATGTCGTACAATACCAGGCAGAGTGGGCCAACTGTGGTTGCCGTTGCAGTCAGATTCCGCCACCATCCAGTGTCCGTCTTAGCACATATGAATCATGTATGATAATAAGGATACTGGGAATATTCTTTTGTATGTAATACGCTAATCATGTTGTGCTCATTAGCGGGTCGGTCTCTGCGAATACTTCAGTGGGAATCTGCCCCGATCAGGACTCGAACGGTTTCTTCCGTTCAGACCATGTGTACGCCTCCATTTCCCTGACCAAGCTTTCCCTCGGACTTGAGTTTTTCCAGGGTCTCCTTCATCCTCCTGGCAACCATCATCCCATACTCCTTAGCTTGGGCCTCATCGGGCTTCTCAGAAGGAGGCGCCATGTTGGTGGTATCAATTCTCAACCAGGGGATTTTCGCAGCCCCTGAAGCACTGTCCGCCAGTTTCTCGAGGTTTTTGATATCATCATCCTGGTACGCACCACCGAGCAACAATGCCTGCGGGGGAGATGACCAGTTCCCGCTGCCGATGTTGCTGCTTGGCGAAGAGGGAGGCTTGCCGGTCAGGAGAACGGGGAGTTCTTCCTGGACGGCGCTGGCCAGGGTGAAGTGGATGACTGGCCGAGAGTCGAGTAAGCCGATGTCCCTGTTCCATCAGGGATGCGAACCCAAACCGGGCTCCGTCTCACCTTCATACTCTGGCTTCATCGCTTCCACGGCGTTCTGGCCGATCTGCTCCCCCTTTCCGGTGAGCAAGATCGGGATAGGTTGATGAGTCGACATTGTGATTGCTTTGGGACGACTGATGCAAATGTTTTGATGGTTGAAAGTGTGGCAGAATGGATGATTGGCGATGGTGTGACT
Source organism: Juglanconis juglandina (assembly GCA_003012975.1). NCBI lineage: Eukaryota > Fungi > Ascomycota > Sordariomycetes > Diaporthales > Juglanconidaceae > Juglanconis > Juglanconis juglandina. Next base: position 59,669 of record MUZJ01014554.1, on the reverse strand, counting down.
GGCTTGGTATTTAAGTGTCTCTAAAACATGTCCAGGCCTAACCGCTTCACCATCTCCGGGGGGAGCTGAGCTGCTTCCGGCATCCGGAAGCAGCAATTTCCATCAGAACGGAGTGTTTGTCATCGCTCGGAATCTGCAACACTAAAAGCTCTTGAGCAAGTGCTAAAAACTCGCGCGCGGGGAAAAGCCGGCGGTCTGTGCTTGCTTTACTTGTGAAGTGGAAATACGTTGACACTATTGACTCAGCTCCTCTTCCGCAAGTGAGACCTTGCTGCAGCATGGCTTTTAGGCCGAGTCCGTTCTTGCATGGCCTCCCCCGCATCCGGAGAGGAACATACGTGATGGAGATCTGATTAGGGTGTCCAGGTGGTCCGTGACTGACCATTGTGTATAGTTTGTTGTCCATTGGGTTGAATCGTCGGAGCCAATCCGGTCATGAGACAGGCGATCAATGAGCCGGCGCCGTCCCGAGGTCTTTGGCCTTGCATATCGCGCTTTGGGTTTCCTTCTTGTAATCAGACCTAGTTCAGGCCGGCAAGGAGGGCGAAGTTCCCTTTGTAGTAAGCTGTAATAGGGCAAGCCCAGGCCTTTAAGTCCTCACAGTGGAGGGATTGGGAAAATTCGCAGTACGGTAACCTGCACTGTAGGTTTTTCCCTCTTCACCTCAACACACCTTTGCTGCTGGTCTCAAGTCCTCAATACATGGACTGTACGTAGACCAAAAACAGCGGTGCTGCTTCCTGGTGCATCCAGAGAGCAGCAAAGAGAAGTTGAGTAATAACCACCAGAGTTTGATGGCTTGGCTTCTATTAGCTTTGCCAGTCCTTGTCCGGTTGTCCTTTGGCCTTCTTGAAAGTAGCCATTTAGCTGCTCTCTCAGAACGAATCTCGTCCTGTTTCTCGGCGCTCCAGAGCTTCGATCGATGCTTGCGAGTATTCCTTCACCGTTTTGCCTTGTTTTTCTCGGCCCGTTCCTTAACCGCACTGGCTTTTTTTTTTTTTTTTGGCGCGCTAGGATTTCTTATTCACCAGGCGAGCGAAGAGGAATTGGAGTTTTTGTAACTGTTTCCAAGAAACACACTATGTCGTCTTCGGACTTGGCTTGGTGGCGAAGTTTTACTTCCAGAAGTAACAGGGCGCGCAATGTATAATTTGCATCGCCACCACTGTTGTGAAGCCAGTTGTGTGGATACCCAAGCTCGGTAAGAAGCTAGCCAAGAGTAGTGTAAGCGACAAATAAGACAGAACGTGACCGGTAACTTTAAAAGTATCAAGCAGACCAGATAAGGTATGCAGTGACGAAGTTGTGTGTCGATATCAGTCTTTCTCACGGAGTTAAAGGGGGGTGTCTCTGGTATCTAGAGTTGCAAGGCCGACTTGAGTGTTTGACTCTTGGGTTGGATTTCCGTCGATATTCCGAATATTTTCAGAGTTAATTGCTACGACCTCAGAACAGAGTCGTGGTAGCTTGACAATCTGAAGGAGGTCCTGTAGGCCATCTTGGGCAACTTTTGGTCGATTGTTGAACGTGACAGTAGGCTCTAGGTCTGTGGATTCCATCTCATCTCTTCCTCCATAATTAGTCCGACGACTATTCCTCATACTGAACGGATCAGCGAGATACCATACTCCTGCACAATACCATAGCACGTATTTTCCCGACATGACCCGCGGTGGGCGTAGGTGCGCACTATCGCATTGCGGAAGACAGCAGTGACCGTCGAATTTGGTAGAGGCAGCAATCCGAGGCGGGCATGCTTGGTGTCTCCTTTCACGGCACTACATCACAAGTGTCCATAACGAAGTCGAAGCAGGCGCATATCAAATGTCTCCCGAGAATCAATTTCCGGGCATCCCCTCGCCGTTCGTTATACCGATGGCGATCAATGCGGGGAGAGTCTGGACACTACAAGGGGTGGTTCGGCGTGCAACTTTCTTGGGCACTCGCCGGCGAACAAACACGTCATGACAGACAGTTCTTTCAGCGTGGGAGGGGAGTAATTTTGGGGATATGATGCTTGCCGGATAGAGCCCGTATATAACCCAGTGCGGTCGTCCATGTGCTCTTTTTTTGAGTTTGTATAATTCAAGGAACCGAACATAGATAAACTGCCAATACGACGCCATACCAGAGTGCTGGGTGGCTTGTTGACATCATGAAGTGCGGGGACGTTATTAGCCCTGGAACCATAATTGTGAAATTTGGCAATATATATGTAGTCATCATGATGGTATGCTCTTTTATAAGTAGTGCTCGACCAACCAGCACAGGAGAGTTGACGACGGATCGGCGAAAGACAACAACTTGTCAGCGCAGAATCGACGCACAATTGAGGACATCGGCAGTAGAGGATAGGAAAAGCCCCGAAACCTCAACCAACACACCATGATGCGCATTCTCAGCGTCCTGGTTGGTCTCGTTGGCCTCGCGGTCCCCATCTCAGCCTCCTTCCCAGACTCTTGCCCAGCCGCGGCTCTGACCAGCTCGAATTCCACCTTGGGTGTCTGTCCACAAGACTTCACCGTCTTGGGCGGACCGTTGGAAGCCGTCCACGAGAGCACCGATCCACCCACCGGTCTGGCCGTGGACCTCGACGCAAATGTCTACCTGACATACCCACGGAACGCTGCCAACCTGAGCAACAATGTCGTCATCTGCACCAGCTTCACAAACGAGGAACCGTGGCCGTCCGCTGAGATCCAACGTTGCCAGCCCGGACAGAATGTGTCGACATGCTTCATCAACGTCCAGAATGTTGTCTTGGACTCGATTGGGCAGATGTGGATAGTCGACACAGGCATCCCGTTCGGAAGCACGGCCTATGTGTCAGGCGGTGCCAAGATCATGGCGTTCGACGTCAAGACACGCGCGCTGCTCAAAACATACCTATTCCCAGATAGCATCCTGGAAGGCGAGACGAATCTCAACGACCTGCGCATCAACAACACCGCCGGCACGGCAGGATTCGGGTTCATCCCGGACGAGTCCACCGAGGGCGGCATCATCGCCATCGATCTGGCGACGGGCGATATGGTGAAGAGGCTGGCCGGCACGCCCGTTGTGAAGGCCGACAAGAACTTTGTGGGAATCTACAACGGGGAGCCAATCTACTGCTGGAACGGCACGAGGAGGAACACCTGCACCACTGCCTCGGACGGAATCGCTCTCCAAGGCGGGAACGTCTACTGGGGCGTGCTCGCCTCCCGCCGCTTCTACTACGTCTCACAAGCAATCCTGCAGGATTTCAGCGCGACGGACGACCAGGTGCTTGCGGCCGTGCAGGACCCGGGCGAGCTGGGCAGCGAGCAGGCAGGGTTCACGGCGGACGATCAAGGCCGGGTGTTTATGCTGGCCAGCGAGCAGAACGCCATTGTCTATGTCCAGACGGACCAGTCGAGAGTGACGGAGGAGGTCAACGGTGTTGCCCCCGGTGGCTCGGGTCCTGTGGCACCGCAGGACTACTACGTTAAGACGCTCGTCAGAAGCGGTCTCATCCAGCATGCCGACAGTGCGGCGATCCTGGACGGTTACCTTTACTTCTGCAACAATCAGTTGAGTCTGAGCCCCGGACGGCAGTACAAGAATGTGGACAATCGGAAAGGTCCCTTCAGGTCATACCGAATCAATATCGGGGCCGGGCCGGCCGTATAGCCAGCCGTCCTTAGAGCTACAGACCCCCTATAGTATATTAATATCACAGGATTCTCGTGTTGAATTTCGCCTCATAGTGCAGAGGCTGGTGAATTTCGCTCCGGTTGAACCGGTTGAACCGCCGGCACTCGCACGCAGCACGAGTAGTTGTACTTCAACAGATTGCATAAGTGCTCTTCTCGCTACAACATCTTTGGTATTTCCAGACTAACGGATGTACGAATCGTCTTCGTCCGCGGGCGAGCGTCATTCGACTCATTCCTTTTCCGGCAAGGTGCATCTCACTTATTTACCGAGGCACAACCCACAACCCATCCCCCTCCTGATAAGACAGCGTGCACGAAGACGACGAGACGCAGACGTGTGTGTGTGGCCTCTCATCTTTCCGACACGGCGGCTCGACGACCCTACAGCGTGCCGCGGAAGATGGCCTCGAACTTTGCAGACCAGCTTGCCGTCGAGCAGGTCGGCCCCGGCGAGTACGTCTCCCGGCTCCGCCCGCGCGACTACGGCAACATGGGCAGCATCGCCTTCGGGGGTTGCACCACGGGGATCGCGACCAGCGCGGCGTTCGCGACCGTCCCGGACGGCTACTTCCTCTACTCGCTCGTCGGCCACTTCCTCGGGCCCGCCACCACCGACGCCGAGCTGCACTGCACCGTCCACGCCACCCGGGACACCAAGACCTTTGCCACGCGGCGGGTCGTGGTCAGGCAGCGGCGGCCGGACGGGGCCATGCGCGCGTGCCTCGAGGTGCTCGCCGACTTCCACGTCGAGGAGCCGCCGCTGCTGACGTACTCGCCGCCGCCGTCGCGCAGGTACAAGGGCCCGGAGGAGACCCCGACGCTGAAGCAGCTGGTGGCGAAGGCGGTGGCCGACGGCGTCGTCAAGGAGGATCCCATCGCGAGGTACGCGCCCATGTTCTATGCGGCCGAGACCCACTTCGAGATGAGAACCTGCACCGAGGGCATGTCGGGCCAGAATCTCGTGGGCATGCTAGCGAGACAGCTGCCGACCGACCAGGACGACCTGCCGCTGACGGACCGCGTCTCGTCGGACTGGATGCGGTTGAGGACCCCGCTCGCGTCTGCCGGCGACAAGGCCGCTGCGCTGGCCTTCCTGATGGATGGCGGGGTCCCCTTCACTGCTCTGACGCATAATCACCTGTGGTACAACGACTCCGGCCCTTGCTTCACCCTCGAGTTCGCCCTGCGGCTGTTCGTGCCGGTGGTGGATCTCAACAAGTGGCACCTCAGGGAGAGGAAAACGATCGTGGCGGGCTATGGGAGGTCGTACAACGAGGCCCGTCTTTGGGATGAGCAGGGGAATCTGGTCGTGTCCATGACACAGCAGTGTATACTGAGGCCGAAGCCGCAGCCAAAAGCAAAAGCGTCTTTGTGATCAGACGTGACAAGAAAAGCCTGGAAGTGGACATGGTGGAAAGAGGGACATGTCATGACATTTCAGCTAAGAATATTTACACTCTATACTAGAAATATCCATCTCGGTCCTCCTGGTCCTCTCAGTTGTCACGGTAATGATCCAGAGCTGCCGATTGGTCAAAGTCTAATTGCCACAGCCAGTTTTCTGGCACATGTACGCAATTCAAACAAAACCTCTCCGTCGCGTACTTCGTCCAGGTGACTTTATTTGCTTCCTTTTCTTTGGTGAGGTGTTTTGCACAAGTCCTAGGATAGGGAAAGTTTCAGAAGTGTCCAGGGCGAGCCAACGAGGAGTGCGGCATTTGAATGGACGACGTGTTCGATCGACCGCCCTCTTCGCTGGTATAAAATAAAATAAAACTATTAGAAGAGTGATTGCTTCTAGAGAGTTCCAGCCACTGCAATCGTTCCCCGAGAAATATAATGTAAAGTCCAATATGACTTGGTGGGCATATGGCTCCCTTATTCCGAGGTTATCCTGCCTGATACTTAGTTGCCGACCTGTCTGCATCTCATTTATATCATTTTAGTGCTGGCTATCCACTGAGAGATGGAAATGGATATTCAGTTTTTTATGGACAGCAGTATAGTGCCGCCCAAGTAGTCATCGGCCACGCAGTTCATGGGGAGATGTCAAGGGCGATATTTCTATTGATGATGATGATCTCGGGCTACATCATGAAATATTCGTGGGAAAAGGCTGGACTTGCACTGATGTAGTGACGAAGTCTTTCAAGACATCATCGGCTACGACAGAAAGCGAGAGTACTGGCCACTTTCATTGGCCAACGGATCAAGTAACAGCTTTACTCACAAAGTCACAACGCAGATGTGTTCCATATGAGCTACATACTGAAATATATCGCCAGACTTGGCTAAAGGCCCGGGTCCCAGCTACTCAACAAAGTTATCGTGGAAACCTAGCCACGCCACCCACGCGACACCCACGACGGTCTGACCAACCATTTTTTCAAACGTTTAGGTCAAGTTGCAATACAGTCAGACCTTTGATGTCGTCAAGCTTTCTCTACAGCAGGATCGATGCACATAGGATCATACACGGATCATTTCGAGGACAAATGATAGAAGATGGTACTATTAGAAGCCTAACGTCCAGACCATCAGGATCATCATAGTTTGGGAATCTGGTATGGAAACAACAAGAACTGCTATACGTGGTCGTCAGGAGGGAAGCTGACTACTCCTTGGTGCTGGTTGAATTCCTCACACTCTCCTCCTTGTTTGTCATCTCCACCAAAGGAATAGCCTGCGTTGCGACCATCGCATCTGCGTCCGCAGCCTTGTCCGTCTCCTTATCAGACCTCGCTGAGAAAAACCCCCGCTTTGGAGACCGGGGTGGTGGCTGAATCATCGACAAGTCCTGCGGCTCGTGGTGGACAGATCCTGTCTCGACCGCCTGCTCAGCGATGCCCCCACCCGACGCCTCCTCCGCGAGCCGCCTGTCCTCCTTCGCCTGGGCCTGTTGTCTCCATTGAAGCCCCTTGAAATAGTGCACCGCCAGCATGGGGGAAAACGCCAGGAAGAGAATCCCGAAAATGACATAGGTCCAGCCCTGGCCCATCTTGTCGATCATGATCTGAATACAGGCGGAAGCCACGGCGCCGAGAGCACATCGTGTCAGATTACTCGCAGCCATGACGGCGCCGGCTTGGGACTGCGAGATGTCCATGAGCAGAGCGTTGGTCGTAGCCATGACCCCGTTCAATCCCACACCCATGAAGAAGAGCAAGACGCAGGGAGCGGCAATGCTCGTCTTCTGCTCCAGAACCCATCCCCAGCAGACGATCCCGACGGCGGAGATGATGATGCTCGGGAGAGTGATTTCGAGGCGAGCGCGCTCGACGTCGATCTTGTTCATGTCGACCTCCTGGCCGGCTTCGATGTTGATCCCCGCACGTGCGGAATACCTCCTGAAGTTCTTGTTCATCTGCTTGCCGAATACAGCCGTGGAAATGAGTGCGCCTCCAGCGAGGGGCAGGTACATGACGCCGATCATCACAGAGTCGAATTTGTAGATCGCCTTGAACTGTGTGGGCAGCTCCGTGGCAATGGCTTGGAAACCTGAAAAGATGAGGCCCACGTAGAAGAGCAGGAAGAAGCGCTCCTTGGTGAAGAGAATGCGCACGGCAGAGGTGAGGGAAGTCCAGAGGAGCGCCTTGGCGCTCCCTTTGCCCTTGAGCCTCTTCTTCTCGTCTTCGGCGGTCTGGCTGTAGTCAGGCTTCGTGTCCTTGAAAGCCTGAAGGACGCTTCGATAGCGTTTTGGCGACTTGGCGGAAGCGTCGCCCACGATCACCCGGCATGTCTCAGGGAAGGCCACCGCGAGCAGTAGCATAGCGATGCCGCCGGAGATGAGAAGGAACCAGAAGATGGACCGCCAGCCAAGGTACTGGGTCAAAAGACCACCGATGACGGGGCCCAGAGTTGGTGCGAAGATTACGGGGACCGCGACCAATGCGGCGTAGCTCCCTCGTTCAGCAGCGGTGACGATGTCTGCGACCACGGCGGAGGCGATGGCGATGGTTGGACTGGCGCCGATGGACTGGAGAATACGGAATCCCATGAGCTCTGTGTAGGTCTGGCACAGGGCGATCATGATGCAGGAGACTAGGTAGATGCTGAAGCAGGCGAGCATGGCAGGCCGGCGACCCACGACGTCCGCGATCCCACCCATAAGCATGGGCGAGATGGCCATGAAGATCATGTACACGCTGACGGTGAGATTAATCTGAGCTTTAGAAACGCCGAAGTCCGTGATGAGGGTGGTGAGAGATGGAAGATAGATCTGCATAGAAAGTGGTGCGAAGATGGAGGCCGAGGCAGCACTGACGACGATGAGTCTCTTGGCTCTGGTTGGGAAGGCTGAGAAGGATATGTTGGTAGGAACAGGAGACTGCTCTTCCGGTCCGGCTTCGAGGTCATGGACAGCTGCATCGTCTTTCGTCGTGGGCAGATCATCAGGGTGCTCCTCGTGAACGGTAGAAGAGCCGGAGTGAGAGCCGGAGTGAGAGCCGGAGCGTGAGAGCCTCGTTTCCTTTTCGTTCACCTCGTCGGGAATTTCAGGGTCCTCAAGCTCTTCATCGACTATATCGGCATCCTCTGGTATCCTAAGTGTCGTGTCGAGGTTATCGCTTAGCTTGATGTCAAAGTCGAATTTCATGGATGCTCGAGACTCTCTCTTGTTAGAGCTCGGTTCGGCGGTCTCGCCCGGGGCGTTGACGAGGGTGGTTGCGTCCACAGATGGTTTGGATGAGTGGGTGGGCTCGTTGACACGTTCGTCGAGACTCGAGTGGTAGACCGATGCCTCCTCCGCCTCCTCGACCTCATCAATGGTAGGCTGGTGTGGGGCGACACCGGCATCGTCTTGGATCACCCTTGAGTTGCGGTCTCCCGGGTCTGCGGTGATGATAGCATCAACAACCTCATCCCACGTGGCGGACCTTACTGATCTCAGAGAGCCACGCGAGCCAGGCCCGGGGTAGGTCATGGCCGAAGGAGATGTGGGAGCCCTTGGGGTGGTGGGAGACGATGGGTAGTAGGACCATGACCCACTGCGACAGCCACGGTAAGACATGATGGGCGTGATATTGTCCTTGGACAAGACGGCAGTGGCCTACTCTTGATTCCCCAGCATAGGGAACCACGGTATGTCTTGGCGGATGTTGATGACCTGGGGATCTGGACTTTTTAGGCCCTTGGTGGACCAGGGGGTGGGTGCCAGGGACAGGAAAGGATCTGCTTCTCCCGCGTCGTGAGCGTGGATAGAAAAGAGAGTCGATGCCCTTGTGGCACTGCGTCTGCCAGCATTTCTTTGTATGCCATCTCGCTTCTCTTCCATCGGTTTTCCAGGACAGAGCCTCCGTCCCCCTGCAAACCCGGCGAGCACGCGGTCGGGGCTTCAACCATCGCATCGCCGACCATCTGGATCGCAGAGCGTCCTGTCGTCCTCCGGCCCCGTTAGTCATCCATGCAAAGACGGTGGTTCCCGGAGCCTCCAGCAACCGACCTAGAACCACCTTCCAGAAGTATGCAGGTGTGGTCTTCTACCCACGTCCCACGATCTGCGGCACTCGGTGGCGTTGGGGGGATCACCGCAGGGGGGGGGGGGCGAGAGTTTCTGACAGCCTCCGCCCACGCCAGGGTGTGATTTTCCTGTCCGGTCCTAGACGCATGCAGCTATGGGCCTGCGGCTGGATGCCATCTCGTAGGATTGGCGTATCGGGGAATATCCATGTCCGTCTCGGGTACCTCACAAGGTTTGTTGACGTTGCCTCCTGAGGATCGAGGGCGGTGATTTCATGGCTGTTCGAGTGTGTGTTGGATGAAGTGTTTTATTATGAAATTCCCATTCTCCATTTCTCGTGCTCGAGTTGTGTCCATATCGTGTGTAAAATATGCTACAAAGACAAGGTAGGCAGCGCGCCAACGAGACGTGGCGACAACACAGGATGCGGGTGAGTCCTTCGTCTCCATATCAGGAAATAAATGCGACATCCGATACACCGACGACAGGTCTTGTTCTCGGTGGGCGACAGCTCTGACCGCCATTGGTGTGGACCTCTTTTTGTTTTATGTGTTTTATTGTTTTTTGCCTCCCTCCCGTTCAACATCAAGAGGCGTCCAAAACCACGTACATTATCAGTATGCCATAGCGTAGCAGCAAAGCCCCGACTTCCACATTGACCGGTCTCTGGCACCGCCAACCGACGGCCGGCTGAAGTGCCGCTGCGCAGACGGACCGATATCCACTTGCCCTGAATGGCAGGTCATAGCCCGGCCACGCATGTAGTAGTGCCCGTGATATCGACGAGGGTCCAGCGGTAAGAGCAGTTTTCGGGGCGAAGACGCGGTCGATCTGTACATCGTTCATTATACCACCAGGACGAACCGCACGAATATATACTCCCATGCAACAATCCTCGCAAATACGGAAGCCTGCCTTTGTTTTTGCAATAACAGTTGGTGCAGGCTCCGGAAATACTATGTAACTCCTCCGGACCCCCGGCTCGAGGCCGGAGAGGCGCACGTGGTGCACTGACCAGCTTCTTTGACGGCCATAGGGGACTGGTTCATGAACAAGTAGCAGGCAATCCCGACGGCATGATTTGTCCCGAGTAGATCCCACTTGGCTAGAAACTGGCCAGGCTTGCCCTTTGGCAAGACCTTCGCCTCCATGAGTCGTTGAACTTCCTATCGAGGCCAACATGTTCATAGTCACTGATGATATATCTTGATGAAATTGACTCCTTGGAGATTGATACTCAGTTTCCGTTGGTGTAGCAGTTCATCAACTTTGGGAATAAGGCACCTATCGAGATATCTAACAATTCACGCGGTGATGAGCAGCTCGTCCGTCACACCGTTCAATGAAGGGGGTGGAATCGGCAAGGAGCTGCCCCGGTAGGTGTAGGCTGAAAAGGACTCTGGTGGCATTGCCGAGAGTTCCTCGTCTCCATTTATCAACATGGAGAATACCATCAGCGAAGAAGAAGAGGGTTGGGTTCCATGATGCGAGGGCAGTTGAATGCGGAAGGCTTTTTCACGATGCCACGACTTTAATTTCTAAGACCAGCACAAGTACGTACTTCGTACCTCCCTACTATGTAGCAGACGACGTCAGATGTTTTCTGCCGTCTTCGCTTATTCCACGAGATGAGATTTATGAATTTATGACGAACTTCCAAATTAACCTGTACCATAAAATAGGCAATATTCCAAATTATGTTCCAGGAAACAGAAAAGAACAAACGAATTAATATAATCTCCTTTTCAAATAACATACGACTCCGAAGGACCAAACCTCCAGCTGTGGACCGCAGATTGTACAGAGGTAGGTAGGTACTGGCCGAGAAGCAAACAACAATTATCACGACGAGAACACGAGATGAAGGAAATTGCAAAAACACGAAGAAGAGAACAAAAAAAAACTAAACTAATATATATAGATATATAACCCCCATGATTAACATCATCATCTGACCAGTACACATTCTGTGCTGGTGTTTCACCTTTGTGCAGATTGTGCCTGTAAGCTTTCAGTTTCCCATTTACTTGTGGGACGATGAAGACCATGTTTGAGAAAGTTGCGGCAGTGATTGAGAAGGAGATCCATCCATAGAGATATTACCTCCTGTTAGAGCTTTTACTAGTCTCATATTTTATGATCAACGGATTCCGGCGTCTGTCAATGTGAAGCTGAGGTAGGTGGCGTCGGGAGCGCACTGGGCTCTGGGCCCATGGGCACCATGGAGAGGCTGCAATGGCCTAGATTTCTATAAGGGTAGTGGTGAAGATGTTGGATGATTGAGGACTGGTAATTACGCACCTAGTGCAGGAGTCGGTAGAGTTTATCGGTCGGAAAGGGGGGTTGGCGAATGAAGAACCCCGGCCTGGGCTTCCAACTCGCTGTCTGCCTCCCTTAGGTGGCTGATCGTCCCCCGAACCGTTACGTGTTAGGAGGTGGCTTGGTCCATCAGTTAGCTGATCTTCTCTCAGTATTATATAATTGCCATGATCAACCATACTGAAATAGCCCACTAGGGCCAGAGTATTTTGAATGTTGGCATAGGGCAGCACAGCTGGAAGTCATGGTTGACTTCAGGCCAGAAACATATAGTATGTTATACTAACGGTATTCTGAGAACTCTTCGTGTCCCATGTTAGTTTTTCGATCCCGACGCTGGAGGATATGCATCACATGGATGAAGTGTTGGATTTTCTTCCGCGAATGGGGGTGGAATTAGCAGGTGGTTCGACAAATCTTTCCCGGGCAGGGCGACGTAGAGTCATATCTAGGACCGACCTGTCCGGCACTTAGCGGACTCCATCGACCTTTAATGTGCGGAGCTAGTCAACTGCATAGACAGTCAGGAGAAAATCGTCAGTGACACTGTCCAGTGAAGCTGGGGGGTCCGGTAGGCCTTGGCTTTAGCTCGTGAAGGTCGAGAAGGGTCGCGGCAGCATCCTCTGACTGAGTCGATGCGGAAAGCTATGGAAAATGTGAAGCTAAGGCACGCGGATGAAGGTCAAAGCGTGCGGTACTAGGCAGAGGCGCACCAGTAAAGGGCGAACGCCTGCATGAGGAGCAAATCGATCCCGGGGACGCGTAAAGGTAAAGATCCAGCACGATACTCTTAGTCGCGTGAGGCAAACAAGGCTCAGGTAAGTACCGTATCATCGTCTCAAGCTTCACTCCCAGTTGTCCCCGAGGCCAAGAAAACCCTCAAGGCGCACTCATGGGTTGTTGAACATTGGAATTTGATGTTTACATTCACTCCATATACCCAAGTATCGCAAGAAATCTAGAACAACCATTGACCAACCGCAACAGCAAATTATACAACACAAATCCAAAAGCATTCTGAATACAGAGAATAAAGTCATAGACAGCTTGAAAAATCACAAAATCTTCACACAGTCCCAAGTTTCGTCACGTCCGTGTCTCCTCACCATCATTCTACTCCTGACCGTTGAGGTAAGGCAGAGCCTCGCTGATGCAGCGGTGGAGTTCCTGAACCTGAAGGGTAAAGTCAGTATGAATTTTCGGAGGAAAAAGAATTCGTGGTAGGTGCAGTACTCACATCCGGGGGCACAGGCATAGACAAGTGATCCGCATCCGCAACCATGATCTTAATCTTCTCACCCACAAACTTGTCCCACCCGTTAGGACCAAGATCACCCTCCTTCTTACTCGGCACCGCCCACGCCACGGGACCCAAGCTAGGATCCATCATGAAGTTCTCGCCGGACTCCGTCCGTACGTTCAGCATCGCCATCATGCTCAACACCTTCTGGTCAGACTTGGCCCGCTCAACCAGACCCTTTCGGCCCCAGATGATCGCCACGCGCGCGGGCCTGTCCTCGGGCGCCATAGGCTCGGGGTCGTAGTGGCACACCGCACGCACGAGCTGCCGCTGGTGCTGCTGAGCGAACTGCGACGCCATGCTGCTCGTCCAGAACGAGCGCTTGTCGGGGGGCGACAGACGCATGAGCACGGCGAGACCCTGCTCCGGCACGCTGTCGATGGTGTCGACCATGGACCGCGGGCAGCACATGTCAATGAGCAGCAGACCTTGCAGCTTTTTTCCCTTTGCTGCGAGTTGCCGCGCGACTTCGTAGCTGATGGTCGCACCGCCGCTGTATCCACCGATCAGGTAGGGGCCTTGCGGGCGCTGCTTGAGGATGGCCTCGACGACGAGGCTGGCGAGGCCGGGGATGCCGGTCTTTCGGGAGAGCTTACCCGGGCAGCGGAGGAAAGGCGACTCGATGGCGTAGATTGGCAAGCCGGAGGGGAAGGGCGGCAGGTGGATGTAGGTGGCTGCTGTGCCGGAGCCGTCGGGGATGAGGAAAAGGGGCGTCTCCTTGGACGTCGGCTTGCCTTGCATCAGCACGATCTTGGCCTTGGGTACCGTGGCATAGTCGATGGTATCGGGGTCCTCCTCCTCGAACTTGAACACGGACATGTCCTTGACGAGAGAGGCGGCCTCCGCGGGGAGCTTGGCGGCGATGGACGCGAGAGGGTTCTTGGCGTCGGCAGGAGCCTTCTTGGGGGCGGCCTTCTTGACATGTGCTGGGGCTGGGGCGACCTTCTTGGGCTCAGGGGCAGCAACCTTCTCAACCACAAGCGCCGGCGCAGCCACCGGAGCGGGAGCGGCCTTCTTGGGCGCAGGCGTGGGCGCCGCAGCCGGGGCGGGTTCATCGGCGTCTGTGACATCGGTGTCATCGCCAACCGGAGACGAGCGACCAGAGGAAGAGCCAACAGACGAGGCGGCCTCCATGCCCCCGAACTCGCGGCGCAGATCACCGACCGTAGGGTACTCGAACACGAAAGTAGGCGGGATCTCCACACCGGTCTCGCTGTTGAGAGTGGAGCAGATCTGGATAGCCATGATCGAATCCACACCAAGCTCTGTCAAGACGGCATCGTCTGTGAGGTCCTCGAGGGCCGTGCCGGTCTCGTTGGCGATGGCGTTGAGGAAAGTGTCCAGGACGCTCTGGCCACCAGATGAGACCTGGGCCGCTGGCGCCACACTGTCGAGCGACTCGATATCTTGCTCAACAGGGTCGTCAAACTCTTCATCAGCCACGATCTCGTACTCCTCCTCATCCTCCTCGTCAGATGCCTCCCCGCCATCATCAGCACTAGGCGTGCCCCTGATGTCCTTGAACTCCTCGCGGAGAGCACCGATGGTCGGGAACTCAAGACCCCAGGTGGCGGAGATGTCGTAACCAGTGGCGCCCTTGACAGCGGCAGAGATCTGGATGGCCATGATGGAGTCGATACCGATCTCGCCGAGCACAGCGTCATCCGTCAACTCCTCGATGGCGGTGCCAGTCTCTGAAGCAATGGCTGCGAGAAGGGTGTCAAGGACACTGACGGCTTCTCCAGCAGCAGCCTTGGGCTTGGCGACCTTCTTGGGCTTGGGTGCCGCAGCCTTCTGGACCGACGCTGGTGCAACAGCCTTGGGGGCGGCCTTGGGAGCAGCCTTTGGAGCAGCCGCCTTCGGCGCAGGGGCCACAGCTCTGGTCTTGCCAATGGCGCGCTCAAGCGTGGCGTACTCGACCTCGTGGAACTTCAGGTTCGAGCACTGCATGACCAGCCTGTTGCCAGCCTCGACATCGAAGACGAAGACATCGCAGACGAAGCTGTCGCCCTCGTTCCTGGTGACGCGCACGTACGAATTGTACTTCTTACCAGCGGCCAACTCAGCAGTCTGCTCGCTCTTGTCGAAGCCGCCCATCATGAACATCTTGCCCTCGGAACGGGCAGGGTTGACATTGGCGACGAAGCCCGCCAAATGCACCAAGCTGTCGCTCCAGTACGGGCTAGACTTGGTGCTGGGGTCGGTGGGGTCCTGCTGCAGCACGACCTCGGCGACGGCCTCCTTGAAGTTCGGCGAGATGAACGCCTCCTGCAGACCCATGTAAGGACCGGCGTACTTGACCGTGTTGCTGAACAAGCTGTAGAAGATGGACGGCTTGAAGCGGTGGCCGTCGCCCTCCTTGGCGGCGCGGACGACGTCAGTCATGCGTGCGTGAACGAAGTACGAGGTCTTGTCCCAGTCAGACTGAAGCTTCTTGTTGTCGACGATAGCGAACTTGCAGCTACCAAGGTCGTAGGACATGGGGCCGTTCGACACCTTGAAGGTAGCGGTGAGGGTCTTCTCCGATGGCATGCTGATGGTGGTCAGGATCTCGGCCTTGGACTCGCCGGTGGGCATGCTGAAGGGGCGGTTGAAGGAGGGCGTGAGCAGGGCGAGATCGACGTTCTTCTTGCCTCGGGCCTCGAGGGTGTATTGTGCACCCTCCATACCCATCTCGCAAAAAACACCGCCGGGGCAGACGGGCACATCGCGCAGGCGGTGGCCAAGGATCGCAGCCTTCAGAGCCGGGTCGGCCGCGCTGCTCTTGAAAGTCACCTCGACCTTGGGGGACAGAGACTTTTTGACGACATAGTGCAGGACAGCCGAAATTGGCCTCTCCATGATAGCGGCCGGGGCAGCAGCAACAGGCGCCGCAGCAGGGGCAGAGGCAGCCTGGAGCTCTCTGGGCTCGGTCCACTTGATCCAGTAGTCCTTGACATCCCAGTTGTAAGACGGCAGCGACGAGATGTGCTTGAGCTGATTCTTGGTAACGGAAGGCTCGTGGACAGCAACCCAATCGATCTCAACACCAGCCTTGTATAGCGTGGCGAGAGACTTGGAGACACCAGTCCATGACGTATCCTTGGCGTTCTCGAGAGTCGAGGCAATGCGCTCAACGGGAATGTTGAGAGTAGCCTGAGCGAACGAGCCGAGGACGCGGCTGGGCCCGACCTCGAGGAAGACGGGGTTCTTGAACTTGTCGGAGGCGGCCTTGAGGGCACCGGCAAAGTTGACCTTCTCCCGGGTCTGGCGCATGAGGTACATCTCAGCGATCATGCCGGGCTTGTCAACCACCTCAGCAGCAAGGGTGGAAACAATCGGCACCTTGGGCGCGGAGTAGACGACGCCGCGGGCAAGGGCGGCGAAGTCATCCAGAACAGGGTCGACCTGGACGGAGTGGAAACCGTACGGAACGGTCAGCTCCTTGGACCGAATGGCACCACCCTCGGCCTTCTCGAGATCAGCCTTCAGCGTGGCAATCTCATCGGCAGTACCGGAGACGACAGTCGCCTTTGGGCTGTTGAGGCACGCAACCTCGCAGCTGGACAGCTTCTTGAGATGCTCCTCGACACGCTCCATCGGCGCAAACACGCTCAGCATTGAGCACGCGCCAGGGACACATCGCTCCAGGACAAGCTGGGCCCGCTTGCCGACGAGGAACAGAACATCGGTTAGGGACAGCACACCAGCAACGTGGAGAGCAGCGTACTCGCCCAGGGAGTGACCCATGACAGCAGCAGGCTCAACACCCGCCGCCCGCCAGAAAGCAGAGAGAGCAATCTCCAGCGCGACAAGAGCAAGCTGAGTCTGTGCAGTGTCCTTAGTAGACATATCGACCCTGGGGTCGGTGATGATGTCCAAGAACTCAGGGAAGCCGTTCTGCTTGCAAATAGACACGGACAGGTCGAGGATGTTGCGGAACGCGGGTGAGGTCTCGTACAGCTCAGCGCCCATGCCGGCGTAGTGAGAGCCCTGACCGGTGAACATGAAGACAACCGGTGTGGGCGATGTCTTCTCCTCCTTCTTGTCGGCTTTGATGTCCGCGTCCAGTTTGCTGACAACCTCCTTGATGGATGAGGCGGCGAAGGCCGTGCGGATGGGGTAGTGGATCCTACGCGCAGTGAGGGTGTAGGCAAGATCCTCGATGCGGTGATCATCCATGCTGGCGCGAAGGAAGTTCAGGAGACGCTTCTTGTTCTCGGTGTGCGACAGGGCCGTCTTGGCCGACAGTGTGATAGTGTGGCAGGTACGCGAGTCGGCGTCCTTCTCGGCAGGTTTAATGGCATCCTCGATCAGCAAGCAGGAGTTGCCACCGGAAGCATCGAAGTTGTTGAGGATCATGCGGCGGCGCTTGTCGGCAGAGTACTTGAACTCGACCCGCTGGCTGGGGATATCTATTTGCAGAGCCTTTAAGTCTGGGAACTTGGGGTTGAGCTTGTGCGGCATGTTGGCGACCGGAGGGAGAAACTCCTCCTGCAAAGAGAGGACGCATTTGAGCAGCGAGGCGATACCGGCGGCAGCCTCGGTGTGACCGATGTTGGCCTTGACGGCACCAACGCGCAGAGGCACCTTGTCGCCCTTGGCCCGCGTGAAGGTGTTGGCAACAGCAGTCATCTCGGCCAGGTCACCGACCTGGGTACCGGTTCCATGCATCTCGATGTAGGCAACCTCCTCGGGAGTGATCTGGGCCTTGCGAAGGACCTGGCGGAACAGCCTCTCCTGAGCACCGGCGTCGGAGGTGGTAATGGACTTGGCGTTTCCGGCGTGGTTGCGACCAGAGGCGGCAATGACAGCCAGAACGTTGTCATTAGCAGCGACCGCATCTTCGAGACGCTTCAGGACAACGCAGCCGGAGAAGTCACCACGGCAGTAGCCATCCGCATCATCGCGATAAGTCTTGCAGTTACCAGTGGTGCTGAGCACACCCGCCCTGGAAAGAGCAGAGAATGTGTGAGGAGAGCTCATAACCGTGCTGCCACCAGCGATGGCCATGTCGACCTCCCGATCAATCAGTTGCTGGCAGGCCATCGTGATAGCAGAGGCAGAAGAGGCACAGGCGCTGTCGATCTGGTATGTTGGGCCCTCCCACTTGAAGTGGAAATTTACACGACCAGGTCCGAAAGCCCTCTGCATACCCTGCATGTTGTAAGCATCACAGCCCAGCTGGTGTGAGTTTGCCCGCCAGTCATCGACGCTCTGACCGAAGAACGCACCAATCCGGTTGGGATCAGTGACTCTTGTCCGACCAGCACTATAACCAGCCATCTCGAGAGCCTCGTACGTGCACATCAGCCACAGACGGTGGCAAGGCTCCATGAGCAGAGCCTCACGCTGGGAGATGTTGAAGAAGCGCGCATCGAACGCACCAGGGCGATCGATGAAGCATCCATACCGTGAGTTGGTCGTGCAGCGGCCCTTGTGCGACGCATTGAAGAATTCATTGATGTCCCATCGGTCGTCAGGAATCTCCTTATGCACATCCTGGCCGGTGATGATAATACGCCAGAAGTCAGACAGGTCCTCGGCGCTGGGGGCGCGGCCTGCGATACCGACGATGGCGATCTTCCCAGATTCGGCGGAGGGAGACATCGGGATGGTCAACGGCACCTTGTGCTCGTAGGTGATGGTCACGTCCTTGCCGGCAGCCTTGAGCTGGTCTGCGACAAACTTGTCATGAGGGCTCACACCGATGACGTTCAGCTCCACGGATTTGGCATTAACCTTCGCAACGCGAGACTTCACCTCGTCGACAATGTTGAAGGGCTTGCAAAGAATAGCCTCGCAAGCTGCGCGGACGACTGACCGCCAGGTGCCGTTGCCAACGGGCAGATCTAGAAGGGCAGAATTGCCAACGACGCTGGCAAGCTCGGCGTCCGTCAGGTTCAAAGAATGGTGCAGGGCGTGGATGGCCATCTCCTGCTTGGTCAGGTTCTTGATGGCAGGGCACTGCTTCAACACTTTCTCCAGCACCGAAGGAGGTCCAATAATGGTGCTCCATCCCTGACCAATGACGGCTACGCGAACCTTCTTGACCTCCGGTATTCCCTATCACACAGTCAGCGGAGTTGTCCCTGGGGTGTGATTCTCCAAGTCATGCAGGACGTACCATGCTCCGTTGGAAGTTGTCGAGTGAGGTCTTCAATTTGTCGGCGGAGATACCGACCAAAGTCCAACCCCAATTTGCAGTAGAGATCTCAGTTGCCCGCGACCGGTAGTATGAGAAGACTTCCATTCTGCAGAGTACTCGCGTCATTTCCAGACTGGCCTCGTACAGGCTTTCGAGATCGGTAGCAACACCCAAAGCAGCAGTGTTGAGGAGGCCACCGCAAATCGGTATCGTCTCAGCATCGTGAATGAGATGTGGCTCCCGCTTGACAGCTCTGAAGTGTCGATGTTAGTAAATCATCGTGTTTGCATGCGTCAGATGGGGTGCTTACTGAAGGAGTAGTGCCTGTCTCATGATGAAAACCAACATTCCGTGTGACATGCCGACTGGATCGGGCGTAGTCCGGTACTTGTCGGCAAGTTCCTGGAATGTGTGGAAGACGCCCATGGTCTCTCGCAGAGTAGACTCCCAGTGGGTCATCTGCTCCTTGAGGATGGCGACATTGTCGGCAAGGAAGGACGCGAGCCAAGGCTGCGTCTCAGCCTGCTTGTAGAGGTAGTCGATGCCCTGGACAAAAGGATCGTTCTGGTCTCCAATAAGGAGAACAGTCTTGGTGGTAGACCCCATTGCGAACGGCCGTAGACGTGAGCGAACGAAGGAGAGAGAGACTGGTCTAGGGGTATCCAAGGGGCATTGGGGTGGGAAGGGAGAGGAAAGAGAAAGACAGTGCGGTGGACCAAGGGGAAAAAAGGAGCAGATGGTGAGATCCCAAGGCGAAGTCTTTAAGGATATTTCCAATAACGACAGCCTCGAGATGCTCAAGCGAGGTAACACTGGCTAACCTGACCCGCCTTACATGGTATCACTATCCTCAAGCCGCTTCGGGCTTCTTGAGCTGAAGCCGGGACATCGATATCAGAAGTCGTGTATGAGAACAACATGGATTCCCCGAAACGGCTGGCGGATGTCGGCCGGATATTGGGAAGGATAACCAGAAACAGGAAGCTCAATGCTCAACTGTCACTGCTCGGGGAATTCGCTTGTCGGGCGACTAACCCAGAACTGCTGATCGTGGGAAATGTCCAGAGACATCTAGTCTGGATGCAGCATTCTGCAGAGCATTCGGCCAGTCTGTAGACAGAGGGTGCTCGCAATAATCGAGAAGCCCCGAATCCCCCGTATAAAAATCTCGGGACTTCTCGATATGCAGGAGAGGAAATGCAACGCCCGAGCAGGAGACACAGAGAAGTTGGGAGGCCGGAAATAGGCCCAGCTTCCTGTAAGGGAATACTGACAAGCTTATCGACGTGAGATTCACCCAAGAACCATAGACGTGTATCTTCTGGACCCTGCACTCCATGCGGGACGGAGTGTCTGGGGCTGTGGATCCCCGGGTCGCCTCACCTGGAGGCTGGACGTACCAGGGGTCTGGTCTGCCTCGACTTTAGGGTGCTTGCAACGGTTGAATGCGAGGCGCCTTCGATCAGAGAGCATGTTTCCATGCATGTAGATGCACCGGGGAGGCATGAGACGCGGAGTGACGGGACGGGGGCGAGCAGGTAGGACAGATCCACTCTGGTCACACAGATGGGACCACGGTCGAATCAACGACAAGATCACGGCCGTGCTGAATCTCGGGCGTGTGTTTGCAGATGCTGGTTCCGGGGAACCCAGGGGTCTTGATGTCGCCCGCGGAGCCCTATCTAGCAGCTCGCAACCCTTTCGCCCCTCGAACGTGGCTGCGCCGGGGACGAGAGGCAAGGTTGGCCCCACTCCAGACTTTCTAGAAGGGCTCCTCAGATGCACGATGACCTCCACCATGCTGCGATGTGGCCGTTATGGTGCTCGACTGGGCTGCTGGAGGTAAATGGTAATGCAGATGGCGGAAGATGATGCCGACCACCGCGTCGGGTCGCGTTCCAGCCTCGAACCAGCATGTCGACAAGCTTGAAAAATGTGACCACTTCGGAGCAGTGGTGTCATGTAATTCATATGCCTATTCGGTTGACTGGGTCGTGTACGGACAAAGTCACGATGCTGTGAAGTTGATGCTATCGTGTGATGGTGTCGTCGTCGGGCGGAGAGATGTCTGCCGCCGGCCAAAAACCCGACATCCCTGCTTTGATATTGACAGGGGCTCCGGGGGGTCTTCTCATATCTCACCCCCGGGGCGTGAGGGCAGATAAGACCCTTGACAACACCATCTCCACCATCTCCACCATCGTGACGTCCCATGCTCGCCTCTCTCCGATCTACCGAGTTGTGGATCTCGAGGGTCTGCTAGAACTAAAAACCCGAGCAAGAGTCCCAAGAGGGGAGGTCCACCGGCCGAGGGGCAACAACTTCACAGCGGCCCAAGTAGCGGGACATTCGACCATCATCTCGGGCTTCGAAGTTCGGGACATGTGGTGTAAGTTCAATGTTCCGCTGCGATACCGCTGATAGCATAGGCTGTTTTGGGTGTCGAGGATGCATCTGCACAATGTGGGTGCACAATGTGGGTGTGTATAGCGACCAGATGGCAAGGGGCCAATGCGAGTGTCGAGCAAACGGGAAAGAGGAATTATAGAAATAGCTTCAACATCCTCCTTCAGCCTCAGTGAGTGTTGACTTTGGATCTCCAATGTTCTTGTGAATCATTCCCTCAGCGTCCTCTGGTACAGCCTCGTCTTCACATGCCTTCTTACGTCCATCTTTGGTAGCGCAAAGCACGTCAGAAGAGCCCACGAACAGTTGTGCCATAACGCCAAATCCAACCACACAAGAGCATCCACCACTCTTTTCCCATCGACTATCAAGCCCACCACCAGTTCGACTTCACGTCAAGAACTCGCAACCACTTTTCAAGATGTCGACTACTCCTAACGTCCCCTTGGCCATTGTCGGTCTGGCCTGTCGATTGGGTGGAGACGCCACCAACCCTTCCAAGTTCTGGGATATGCTCAAGAACGGCCGAGGTATGTGTATATCTTGTTGCAATTGAAGAATCAAACTCCGGGTACTAAGAGGGAACAAAGGGGAAAAAGAAAAGAAGAAAATAAATTCGGGGGACCCCCCAGTCGGGGGGGGAGGGCACTTCAACCGCCCTAACCCTGTTCCGACTGTCATGTTTTTCCGGGCCGGATGTCGGTCACGCGCCTCCATTTGAACGTCAACCAAACCAATTACTGACTTCAACACCCCTCATCACAGATGCTCACTCTCCTACGTCCGACCGGTGGAACCCCGATGCTTTCTACCACCCGAACAAGAGCACTCTCGGAACTGTCCCGACCCCCGGCGGTCACTTCGTCAAGGAGGATGTTTACGCCTTCGATGCCGCCTTCTTCAACCTCCCCGCCTCCGAGGCCGTCGCCATGGACCCTCGCCAGCGCATGGCCCTCGAGGTGGCCTACGAGCTGTTCGAGTCTGCCGGCATGCCCTTCGAGAAGGTCAAGGGCTCGCAGACGGCTGTCTATGTCGGTGCCGGTCTGTCCGACTACGAGGCCTCTATCCAGCGCGACCCCGAGTATGCTCCCAAGTACGCCTTGACTGGTGTGTCTCACGAGATTCTCGCCAACAGAATCTCCCACTTCTTTGATATCCACGGTCCCTCCATGACCGTCGAGACCGCCTGCTCTTCCTCCCTGGTCGCCATTCACTTGGCTTGCCAGAGTGTCCGCAACGGCGAGGCCGACATGGCCGTCGCTGGCGGTGTCAACCTGATCCTGAACCCCGAGATGACTATCCAGCTTAGCAACCTGGGCTTCCTGTCTCCCTTCGGCCACTGCCGATCTTTCGACAATGATGGTGATGGATACGGCCGTGGTGAGGGTTGTGGTCTGATCCTCATCAAAAAGCTCGCCGATGCCGAGCGCGACGGCGACCCAATCCGCGCTGTCATCCGTGGGTCCGGTATAAACTCCGATGGTTGGACCCAGGGCATCACCCTGCCCAGCGTCGACGCTCAGGCCGCCCTGATCCGGGACGTCTACAAGAACTTCGGCCTTGACATGGAGAGCACACAGTTCGTCGAGTGCCACGGAACCGGTACCAAGGCTGGTGACCCAGTCGAAGTCCGCGCCATCCACGAGACCCTCGGTCTCAAGGCTAGCCCTTCGCGCAAGCTGATTGTTGGTTCCGTCAAGCCCAACATTGGTCACTTGGAGGCTGGCGCTGCCGTCGCTGGTGTCATCAAGGGTATTCTTGCCATGGAGAACGGCATGATTCCCCCCCAGATCTACCTGAACAAGCTCAACGAGGGTATTCCTTTCGATGATTGGAACATCCACGTGCCCCAGAAGCTCACTCCTTGGCCCGTCGCCGAGGTCAAGCGCATGTCCGTCTCCTCCTTTGCTATGGGTGGTACCAACGCCCACGTCATCCTCGAGGGTGTCGACAAGCGCAAGGGCCACCCTCTGCTGACCAACGGATCTGCCACCACCGGCTCCATGTTCACCACCAAGGAGCCTGTTCTGGACAAGAAGCGCCTCTTCACCTTCAGCGCCTCTGACCAGGCTGGTCTGGAGCGTGTTGCTCAAACGCTGGCCGACCACCTCGACAGCCTTGGCCCTACTTCCAGCGACCCTGCGTACATCGCCAACCTGGCCTACACTCTGGGCGAGGGTCGCTCCAAGCTGAGCTGGAAGACCACCTGCCTCGCCGAGAACGGCTTCGAGCTCCGCGAGAAACTTGAGTCTTTCAAGGGTGCCAATGCTGTCCGCTCTTCTGGCGAGCCTCGCATCGGCTTTGTCTTCACTGGCCAGGGTGCTCAGTGGGCTGGCATGGGCGCCGAGCTGCTGGAGCGCAAGGCCTTTGGCGAGTCTTTCAGGAAGTCTGCTGAGTACCTGAAGGAGTGCGGCTGCGAGTGGGACGCCGTTGAGGAGCTCTGCCGCCCTGCTGCTGAGTCTCGCGTCTCCCAGCCCGAGGTTTCGCAGCCCATGTGTAACATCCTCCAGGTGGCCCTTGTTGATGAGCTCCGTGCTTGGGGCGTTAACCCGGCCAAGTGCGTTGGCCACTCTTCTGGTGAAGTCGCTGCTGCTTACGCCATCGGTGCTCTGAGCCACAAGGATGCCGTCACTGCGGCCTACTTCCGTGGCCAGGCTTCTGGTCTGATCAAGACCAAGGCCACCCACCTCAACGGCGGTATGATGGCGGTCGGTCTTGGCCGCAAGGAAGCTGAGAAGTGGATTGCCAAGATTGATGCTGGCCAGGTCATTGTTGCTTGCGTCAACTCCCCCGAGAGCGTTACCCTCTCTGGTGATATGGCTGGTCTTGACCAGCTGCTGCCCATGCTCGACGAGGAGAAGATCTTCGCTCGCAAGCTGAAGGTTGATGTCGCTTACCACTCCCACCACATGAGGGAGGTTATGTCTGACCTCCTGGGATTTATCAGCCATATTGACGGCCAGCAGCCTCTGAAGCAGACTGCCAAGATGATCTCATCCGTCACTGGCAGCGAGATCAACACCGAGGAGCTGGGTGGCCTCTACTGGGTCAAGAACCTGGTTTCCCCTGTCCTCTTCTCCGATGCTCTTCTAGAGCTCGTTACTCCCGCCGATCCTCTCACCAACTCCGTGTCCGACAACACTGTCGACCTGCTCATTGAGATCGGCCCCCACTCTGCGCTTGGTGGTCCTATCCAGCAGATCCTTAACGCTGGTGGCATCAAGAACGTCGCCTACGCCTCCGTTCTCAAGCGTGGTAAGAATGGCATGGATACTGCTTTCGACCTTGCTGCCGACCTCTTCTGCAAAGGCGCTTCCCTGAAGATCATGGGCGTTAACGAGGATGCCGATTGCAAGAAGTTGTGCGACCTCCCTCCCTACCCCTGGAATCACAGCAAGACCTTCCACGCTGAGAGTCGTATCGACATTGCGGGTCATATGCGCAAGGTTCCCCGCAAGTCTCTCATTGGTGCTCCCATGCCCGCCATGGACGAGAACGAGCGCGTGTGGCGTGGCTTCCTGTCCCTCGATGAGGAGCCATGGATTCGTGAGCACAAGGTCCTGTCTATGATCCTATTCCCTGGTGCTGGTATGGTCTCCATGATCCTAGAGGCTGCCGCCCAGATGGCCGACCCTGGCAAGACCGTGCACTCTTACAAGCTGCGCGACGTTGCCTTCTTCAGCGCCATGCCTATGAGCGAGGACACCCCCACCGAGACTGTTGTCCACGTCCGGCCTCACATCGTCTCCACGGCTGCTTCCAACCCTCACACCTGGTGGGAGTGGACCATCTCTTCCTGCACTGGCCGTGACCAGGCCCTCCGTGACAACGCTCGTGGTCTCATGACTATTGAGTATGTCACCGAGAGCGAGCAGATGAAGGCCGAACAGGCCCACCTCCTTGCCGCCAAGCAGGCTGAGTACAAGCAGGTCCTGGAATCATGCCCCGACACCTTCGCCAAGGAGAAATTCTACGAGACCACTACCAACGTCTCGTGGTTCTACGGTCCTCTCTTCCAGACCCTGGACAACATGCACCCGGGCAAAGAGAGGTGCACGTACGATGTCTTCCTCCAAGACTGTGGCCCAACCTACAGTGAGGGACTGGTCAAGCGCCCCTTCCTCATCCACCCCGCCATGCTCGACGCTGTCTTCCAGTCCTTCGTCGGTGGTACCTACACTGAGGATAAGCAGCTCAACATTCACAAGGCCACCGTCCCCACCGCCGTTGGCGAGTTTGAGATCTCTGCGGACTTCCCCTCCGATGTCGGCAGCTGTCTGAAGGCCTTCTGCACAACCAAGCGCCACAGCTTCCGTGACACTGCTGCCGATGTCTACTGGCTCGGCGAGGACCTGAACAAGCTGTACCTGCAGGTCCGCGACTACCGCTCCACCGAGTTGTCTTCCTCGTCTGATGAGGTCGTCGAGGTTGGCAAGAAGACGGAGACCAGCGATCTTTGCACAGCGATCAACTGGGAGTACTCCTTGGATCTGATCAAGCCCGAAGAGCTGAAGAAGGTCACCGAAGGCCTGTCGCCTCAGGATGCTACTTCCAAGGTTGCTCGCATGTTCCTCCACGTCAACCCGACTGCCACTGTCATCGAGCTCCTCCCCAGCTCGGATATCACCAAGGGTGCGATGGCCTCAGTGGCTGATGCTGCTACCTTGCCCAGCCAGATCCGCTACGCTGTGGCCACGCCTCAGGCTGATGCCGTCACCGACGTGTTCTACTTGGGCGACGCCGAGACGCCCGCTCCCTCTGACGTCGCAGCTGCCGACCTCATTGTCGTCTCTCCTGCTTGCGAGAGCATGGCTGGCTTTGATAAGTTTTTCGCCAAGGTTCTGTCTCTGACCAAGCCTACTGCCAGCGTTCTCTGCACTGCTTCTCCTGAGGCTTCTGAGGCTCAGCTCGCCGAGAAGGACTTCACCTCCACCCTCGGCGCTGGCCTGTACTCCCGCCCCACCGCTGTCAAGGCCAGGAGCACCGAGGCCAAGCCTGAGGTCGTCATCATTGAGTCGCCCACTGCCGGCGATACTGCCAAGTCCTTCGCTGGCAAGCTCACCGAGACCCTCTCCGCCCTCGAGTACGCTGTCAAGACTGTTACCTGGGACAGCAAGGACATTGTTTCCGTCACCGAGGGCAAGGCTGCTATCTCTCTGCTCGAGATGGAGCAGGCTATCCTAGACGAGATTTCCGAGGCCGACTTCTTTGCCCTCCGCGAGGTCATCCTCAAGGCCGAACGTCTGCTGTGGCTCACCCACGGCGACGAGCCTGACTTCAACATGGTCGATGGTCTTGCTCGTGTCGTCCGTGGTGAGATTGTTGGCACTCGCTTTGATGTGCTCCACCTGTCTGCTGCCTCTGGCCTAGAGACTGGTGCCAACCTCGCTGGCCGCGTCTTGAACGCCAACTCCAAGGACAACGAGTTCCGCGAGAAGAATGGTGCCCTGCTGGTGTCTCGCATCAGCAAGGACAAGACCGAGAACGCTGATGTCAACCACCACCTGAAGGACTGGACGGGTGTTATGCCTCTTAAGGAACACGATGGTCCTCTCCGCCTGACTGTCGGCCAGCCCGGTATCCTCGACACCCTTCAGTTTATTCCCGATGACCGATGGGTTGGCAAGCCCCTGGGTGAGCGCGAGGTTGAGATCGAGGTCAAGGCTTCCGGTGTCAACTTCCGTGATGTCATGTCTTCCATGGGCATTCTGAACGACTCATGGCTAGGTCTAGAGGCCTCTGGTATCGTCACCGCAGTCGGCTCCAAGGTCACTCGCGTCCAGATTGGCGACCGTGTTGCTGGCTGCGGTACTGGTGCCCACACCACCAGCCTCCGCACTTCTGAGGTGGCATGCGCCAAAATCCCCGACACGATGAGCTACGAGGAGGCTGCCGCTATGAGCGTCATCCACACCACGGCCTACCACGCCCTGGTCAACCTGGCTAAGCTCCGCAAGGGCCAGTCCGTCCTCATCCACGCTGCTGCGGGTGGTGTTGGCCAGGCTGCTATCCAGCTTGCTAACCACCTCGGCCTCGTTGTCTACGCCACCGTCGGCTCCCCTGAGAAGAGGAACCTGATTATCGAGAAGTACGGTGTCAACCCCGACCACATCTTCAACTCTCGTGACGCCTCTTTCGTTCACGGTGTCAAACGCATGACTAATGGCAAGGGTGTCAACTGCATTCTCAACTCGCTGTCTGGTGAGCTGCTCCGACAGTCGTGGTACTGCCTGGCCACCTTTGGTACCTTCGTCGAGATCGGTCTCCGTGATATCACGGGCAACACCCGGCTAGACATGAAGCCCTTCATGCAGAACACCACCTTCACCTTCTTCAACCTGCTGCTTGTTATGGAGCACCTGCCCGACGAGATGGCGGAGATCGTCACCAATGTTTACGACCTCGTGCACCAGGGTGTTCTGTACGCTCCTACCGTCCTGACCACCTACCCTCTGGGCGCCATGGAGGAGGCCTTCCGTCTGATGCAGAGCGGTCGTCACCTCGGAAAGCTGGTTCTCACCATGGGTGCCGAGCCCCAGGCGCCTGTGCTTCACAAGGCCTCCAACTCCCTCAAGCTGGACCCTAACGCCACTTACCTGCTGGTCGGTGGTCTTGGTGGTCTGGGTCGTTCCCTGGCAGGGATGTTCCTCGACAGTGGTGCCCGCAATATTGCCTTCGTCTCCCGATCTGGCGACTCTAGCGCCGAGGCCAAGAAGACGATGGAGGCTCTGTCTTCCCGCCCCGGTGTCAACGTCAAGGCCTTCAAGGCCGACATGGCTGACATGGCCTCTTTCGAGGCTGCGATGGCTGAGTGCACCGCCGCGCTTCCACCAGTTAAGGGCGTCGTGCAGATGGCTATGGTGCTCCGCGACGCTCTGTTCGAGAAGATGACGCACAACGAGTGGGTGACGTCCATCAAGCCCAAGGTGCACGGTACCCGCAACCTGCACAAGTACTTCGACGAGTCTCGCCCTCTGGACTTCATGATGTTCTTCTCCTCCTGCGCTGGTGTCTTCGGTAACTCCGGCCAGGCCAACTACGCCGCAGGCAACACCTACCAGGATGAGCTGGCACATTACCGTCGTTCCAAGGGCCTGGCTGGTGTCTCCGTCGACCTGGGTATCATGCGGGATGTCGGTGTCGTCGCCGAGACCGGTGCTAAAGGCTTCCTGGCTGTCTGGGAGGAGGCCATCGGTATCCGGGAGAATGTCTTCCACGCCATGATGCGCTCCGTCATCAACGGCCAGACCGACCCTAAGACCCGCGACACCTTCCCCGCGCAGGTCAGCACCGGCCTCGCCACCGCGGACGTCATGACCGAGTTCGGCCTGCCTCGCCCCGAGTACTTCGATGACCCGCGCATGGCTCGCTTGGCGATTGCTACCCACGCTGCCGGTGCCAACGCCACCAAGGGCGGCGCGGCTACCATCGAGAGCCGCCTGATGGATGCCGAGGGTCTCGAGGCCGCGACCGAGATCATCACCGAGGCACTGGTGCAGAAGACTGCCGACATCCTGCAGATGCCTGCCTCTGAGGTCGACCCTAACAGACCCATGTACGTGTATGGTGTGGACTCGCTGGTAGCCATGGAGGTTCGCAACTGGATCTCGCGAGAGATGAAGGCCAACATGGCGCTGCCAGAGATTTTGGCGGCTATGCCCATGTACAAGTTTGCGGGCAAGATTGCAGACAGGAGCAAGCTTGTCACCGTCAAGGCGGAGTAAGGGGACTCCGTTCTGGGGAGATTCAAAAGGGGAAGAGCAGCAACACCTCCACCGTTGGAACTTGATGCCCTGGGGGATTTGAGCGCTACCGAATCTTTCGTCCAGGTGGTCAATGAGGACAGTGGGGGTTCGAGCAGGAGATGACACAGGGAGGATGGTTTCTTTTATGATGTAATGGTATCTAGGGATAGCTTCTCGGCGCACCGCTGGTGGTGTTCTTAGATGTTTGTTTCCTATTTTAGACCGACGGCTTTTTTCTCATGTGTCCGATATTGTTGCTACATAGTTTGGGTAGATCATGGTAGTTCTTACCTTTCAAATGACGTGTGCCTTTTGCTGTGATGTTCTCACTGTGAGATCCTTGGGTGGCTGCTTTGTTTATCTGCTCCTGTGCTATGTGCTGGTCAAAATGTCGCCATCACCTCCGCGGACGAGTCCGTGGGTTTAGTATGGTTGTGGTCCGGCGCGCAGTTCATCAGCGATCCCAGCCCGAAGCAGAGGCGAGGCACTGCACAGGCACCGATTTGCAACGTTGTCGGAACAGATCATCCCTCAGAACATAGCGATGCCGAGGTGATAAATGAGTTATGATCCCCCACTTCCCGCCCGTCATCATGGACGGACCATGGTCCAGACTTAGCGGACAAGGTCATGACTTTCGGGATCTAAGAGGGTCAACCGCATTCCGAAAAAAGTCCTGGGTTTCTCTTTCGAGGCTACCATGACGGGTGATGGCCTGGGAAGTTTTTACGATATGTCGGCTTCCCCATGAGGTACAGCTCAGAGAGAGTTCCATGCGGCTTTCGGACTCATCCATTTTCCGGCTTGTCGGAGATTTCGCAACGGTCCGAAGGATGAGCCTGTGCATCGAGTAGAAGAGTGAACATAGACCGGCCGAGGCCGGCTTCTAAAATGCATGCATAGGTATAAAATCGAAGCAGGGTATTCCTGTCTTGCCACCTCTAACCGATTCTAACCAACTCTATAAGTCCTGGCGGTGTTCCCAAACTCGGCCTCAACTTCCGACGCCAAAGTAGCTCGAGAAAATGTGGTCTGGGTCGTATTTTGCCTTGATGGACCGCATTTGTGGGAGAGAGTCTCCCCAAATATCCTCCGGCGTCTCCTCGCCGCTCGTGCTGGCGCCAAGGACCCAATTGCCCCCAGGCGTTCCGTGTCTCGCGGTGTGAGCCGCATCTACCTTGCTAGCCTGCGTCCGCACCCATTCGTCGGCCTCGGTATCATTCTCGGCCCCGTCGTAGCTAAATGAATGTTAGTGATGAGAGGAGACTCATGGTTGAGAGCTCTCCAGGATATGGCCTCGGTGTGACTTACATCGCGCCCAGGATCATGTACATATGCTTGTCCCGCTTCCTCCAGGCGTTGTCACCGCCTACTTTGTTGCCCAAGTTGGCGAAGTGGTGGTCCTCAAACATGACGGCTGAAGCGGAGAACTTTGGGTCTGAAGAGAACTGAAGCCAGTCGGACCACAGAGCTGACGCCTGGTCGAAATCGAAGCTGTTGAGTTGAATGCCTCGGTTAGCGTGACGAGTTGGGCCGGGTGCTGCGAAATATGCATCGGCGCCGTGTGAGAATTCGGCCTGCGACTGAGCAGCATAGGTTCCGTCGAATGATGGGCCGAGGGGCGTGAACGGCTCGAGGATCTTCTTATGGTACTCTGGTGTGCCCAGGACCCACGGCGTGATCATAATGGTTGGCTGCAATCTGTGAGCTTCCAAAGGCGGCACCTTTTCTGTGTCGAGACTGTCTTCTCACCTGCTGATGTGGAAGCGGTCGAGAGTAAATGACCACAATGGCTTCAAGGTCCGTTTGCCGCTCGTAGAAAGTCTGAAGAAATGGTCAGATGAGAAGTGGGAGACGAATTCACAGGGGCCACTTGCCCTAGCAGCCTTCATGACCTCCTCGTACCTATCTCCAGGGAAGCCCAGCACTCCCACAAGAGACTTCTCCTCTGGTTCATCGTACAGACGAAGCGAGAACTGTGTCACGATGCCAAAATTCGATGAGCCGCCTCAAATCCCCCAGAAGAGATCCTCGTTCTTTTCGGCGTCACATACGACTATTTCACCTTTACCAGTGACGACGCGAGCAGCGACGACTTGGTCGCATGCCATGCCGTGCTTGGCCGAGAGAAAAGAGTACCCGCCACCAGTCAGGTAGCCTCCTACACCGACCATCCATACACCTCCACCAACGGCTATCAGCCCGCTGCCATCGAGGGCTTTATAAACGTGGTCCCACAGACAGCCATCTTAGACATGGACTGTCTTCTTTTATTTCTCAAGTCTTGTTCTTTGGATTCTGCCTAGGTGGATCTGCACTCCTGTCTCGGTAGCCGCGCCCTTTTGAACGGCGTGTCCACCAGAGCGGACGCCCACATCGAGTCCAACCTGACGCGCGGCTCGAACGACCAGTGCGACCTCGTTCTCGTTGCTTGGCGCCACGATGATCGGGGAGTCGATCTCACTGCGGGTGCTCCACCGCTCACGGAGTTGCCTGTAGAGTCCAGCATCTGATAAGGGTGTCACCGCGTCTCCGGAGTAGCCAGTGAGCCGGGGCTGGTCGAGAAAGGCGGCGACCTTTTCTTCGCTCTGGGAATCGACCTGCGAGCCCATTGCGGCGTCAGGTGGGGTGGGGATAAAAGTATATCCGTGGGTGAGAAAGGGATGATGAAGAATATTCCATTGTGAACAAGATGAGGGGTTCCAGTTTGTATTATATTAGAGTCATAGGTCAAACCTAAGTTGAAGCAGTTCTTCTCCTCTCAGTAAATGCAGGCATGGTCGTACAACGCCCACTTTCCGCCACATCCTCCGGAGGGGGGTGGATCTCTATGATTTGATTGTCATCGTTGTTAAAAACAGGTAACGGCAAAACGGTGCCGAAACTCCTCCACTGTCACATCGACCAATTCAGTCCGGATACAGACTAGGCTCATGCTTCAATAATAACGGGGACATTATCGACTACAACAGACTACTACTCAGAGGATCTCAAGGTTTTATGAATCCACATACACATTAGTTGCTCAAGAGACATTGGAACAAGCGCTACTATTCAACCTTGGAAGTTCAGATTTGCTTTGCTGGCCAGACTCACAATGCCCTTGTGTCTGAGCCCTTAATCTCTGTCCACCTATAGAATATTCTCCAAATGCCCATACCATTCCGCTATAATGAGGAAGCAAGAAGAACGAAGATGAATAAAGCGAAAAGGGATCAAAATTGCAAATAATGGACTTGCTAGCAAGTTGGGCCTTCAGGGACTTCAGACTTGCTTGAACTATGCGTCCATACCTGTGTGCATCAAACCACATTTGATGATCCTGTCACCGTAATGGCACAATAACGTTCGGGGCAGGAAAAGATCTGGACATGTATTGTCCACCTCCCTCCCCTTCTTTTTCCGATCCACATTTGCCACCAGGTCGTCTGATCATCCTTGAATTCTCAGCCGCTTCAAAGAACGACACTAAAATCTGTAGGGAGACCCATCGAGGGTAATTCAGGTTCTTTGTACAGATAAAGGACTTTTCAAATGATATTTTGCCGAGTCAGAAGGTGCAAAATATTCTCCAGGGCTATAGAAAATGCAAAATGTAACAGGATATAGGGATATTGTTAGAACATATTTAGTTCATACGAATCGGCCTATCATCAGTTCATAGTCATTCGCTCAGTCACGCCTAGAAGGGCTATTCAAGCAGGGCCTCTGGGCCCTGGAGGAAGGATTTTAGTCTTTCCTCCGTATGCAACTTGGAATATAATTCGTTTCACTACCCCCATTTTAAGCCCCGTACGTGTACGGGGGAAGTTAGTTATTCCGACAGATATAGCTTATGCACTGCATAAGTGTACGCTTTTGCGGAACAGTTATAAGTCCGGTAGCTTAGTTACTATAATTCTGGCCCGGGATACGAATAATTAAAACATGAGCAAATTTCTTAAATAAAATGATGAAAATTATTATTATTGAGCACCAGGCCCTATATCTTATCCGGGACCCACTTCCGATTAGAAGTACTCGAGATACGAAGGTCGTATATTCGAATGCAGTCCGTAGGATTGACCACCGTAACCCTAAGATACAAGTAGTAGAGGGACCTGGAGGAGCATTCTGATTATTCAGTTTATATGGAAATCCGTATAAATTAGGGGGTATTTGATAGGATATAGGTATACAGCTTATACACCGCATAAGCGCACGCTTTTGCGCAACACAACAATTCATGTAGCTGTGGGCTCGGGTGCTTCTGATCATCGTCAATCCCCATGCCCCTAGGTATTCCGTGCGTTAGGTAGATAAGGCCTAGTGGTCTGCACCTTCGTATCCCGCTCAGCCGACGCTGCGTTCCTTTCCTAGCCTCGTTGTTTAGTGATTTCTACCTACTCTCTCAGGCGGAGGAAATAGTAATCCGCACAACCTCGGCATCTGCTGTGTGTTCACTTCCAGCATGGACAGTTTATCTACCACAACACATAGTCTACCGATTAATCATATGCCTGTTCGCGTCCCTTAAATCAATCCAACGCTGGCTCACATCTCTATCCATTTTTGAATTGATTGAAGCTTCAACTTGTTAGAAAACGCGTCCTCAGCCACGTGAGCCAAATCAAGGATGTTGGAACTTTGCCAACAACGGTGTATAATACGAACTCTCAGGTATTTCGGGGGTTCCTAGGAGATGTAGCGGCCGATAAGCTTTCTCGTGTTCTCTTTCGACTAGATTAGCCATCTTTCCTTAGCAAGCGCTCGCTCTAATTCTTCAAAGCTAGTCCGTGCCCATCGTACGACGGAAAACATGGTCGGTTTCAATGTTCCTGGCTCACGGGGACCGGACTTCTATTATGTATTGTTCTAGTTTATTAGTTCGGTATGGATACATATATATATAATCAGGCGAGCCTCACGATGGACATGAAAACCCTCAATTAGGCTCACAAACCGTCCTTTCGCTTCGCCATCGTGTCGTCTTTCATTATATATAGCAAACATGCACACTCTTTCAGCTCTCGTTCTTGCTATTGTACCTTTTTTGGCGCCCACAGCCACTGCGGTTCCTACCTGCCGAGAGGTCTCGATCCCCATTGCCATCTCAGCAACCAACGTCCAGCTTCCCTCGAGCTTGACCCTCCAAAGTCTAATCTCGTTTCTTGGTCTGTCCCTTGGACAGCTCATCAACCTGCCCATCTCTGGAAATTACAGCATCTTCGGCCAGTACTGCGAGCCCGAAGTTCAAGTCGCTGGGCACAGCGACGTGCTCCAGCTGCTGGTGCACGGGTCCGAGCGCGACCACACGTACTTCAACGCTTATGACTACTCGTTGCTCAACAATGGCCAGCCTGGTACCGGTCAGCCTTACCACGGTGCAAACTACTCGTGGGTGCAGTATGCCTCCAAGATGGGATATCCGACCCTCGCCATCGATCGCCTGGGCAATGGAAAATCCAGCCACCCGGACCCTCTGTTGGTGGTGCAATTTCCCGCCCAAGTCGAGGCCGTGCACGCCGTTATCAACCAGATCAAGGCTGGCTTCCTGGGCCGCAAATTCACCGAGACCCTCTACGTCGGCCACTCGGCCGGCTCTGTCCTTGGCCAGCTCTTAATCGCCAAGTACCCGCGTGACCTCAGCCGCACCATACTCACCGGCTGGACCTCGGTGACGGCCAAGACGCTCCAGATGGGCAGCGCTGGCAATACCACGAAGCCTGCGGCCAGTGTGTACCCGGCCCGCTACGGGTCCTTGCCCTCGGGCTATATCACCTCCACGAACGTGACCTGGGCTGGTCTACAGACCTACTACGGCTATGACTCGCCAATCGCCGGAAAATTCTACGATCCCGCGCTTCCTATCCATGCGTTCACGGGTCAGGGTACCAGCACCCTGGGCGAGATATACTCGATTGTGTTTGCAGCGCTAGTGGCACCCACGTCGTACAAGGGTCGTGTGTTTGTGCTGACGGGCCAAAAAGATGCTTTCTTTTGCGGTACGTTCAACGCGGCCGATTGTGGGACCGGCGCCTCTAGCACCGTGGCGCAGAGCATCTCGCTGTTCCCAGCGGCCAAATCGTTTGATTACTACGTCCCTGCGAACACGGGTCATGAGTGGAGTTTTCATTATGGGCAGCAGCAGTCGTTTGCCAAAGTTTTCAACTGGATTGGGTCTACTGCTTAGTTGGCAGAGTGAGTTGGTCTGTATCGATGAGGTGTACAAGGTGCACAAGTCTTATGTATCACTAATATCTGTTTTCTTCTCTCTCTTCCCTGGTTACGTAGGGATTACCTTTCCTCTAACATCCGAGTAAAAGATGGATTAGATATAGAAACAAATAGATCATAGAAACAAATAGATCATAGAAACGAATAGATCATAGCATCGAATAGATCATAGAAACGAATCGATCACATAAAGTAATGGATCATAACGAAATCGGCAATTTTTGAATGTCAGGTTTAGAATTACAATCGTTTGGTCTAAGATAGCAGCAGAGGAGCTTGGGCATGGACATATAGTTGAGTACTCCTGGAGTAAGACTGGCTTTCTTGCCAACCTATCACTCGCTGTGAAACAGCAAAACAGATGCTGTACCATCGGAAAGTATGTGTCAGATATTCGATGCCAGTGTCCCGGGAGAGTGTGAATGTCATTTGCCTGTTGAATCCTCTGACAAGCGAGCAGCAGCAGCTAGTCCCGTCAGGCCACCACCAGCAATCACGTAGTCATACTCATTGTCCGCTCGCTCCCGATGCGTGGACGCCGCACACGAGGCTGAGAGGAACAGGGTGCTTCAGAAAGGGCCGGACGAAATCATAATGAAGCACAATCACTGAGAGTCAAGATATGGCAGCCGTTGATTTCGAATGCAAATCTCTCTGGGCAAGGGAACGAGGAGGCCTAAGGAAAACCTTGTTGCTGAGGGTTGCATTGATCTCGGCGAGGAGGTTGCCTAGTCAAATTTCGCCGTGCACGTTGACCGCGCCTTGGTCAAATCCCCTTGCATGGTGATATCGCCTGCGCTGGCGCCCATGGGAAGCGCGAAGTGCTTGTACTAGGCCTCGTCGATTATTTTGATTGCCGCATGCGATCGTCGCATGCAGCTGGGTTGCTATGCTGCCATTGATGGGAATATCTGTGTAAATATGGGTCTGACTATAGTGTAGCAACAGCAGTACAGACGTTTTCTTCTGTTTGGGTTCTTAGTCATCAGGGATGACTAAGCACTCAGCAACTAGACTTCAGCAACGCGATCTTCGATCGCGCTTCTGACTTCTACTTTAATCAACTATCATCAACCGAACCAGTCTGTCTATTTCCATGTTTTGCATTTCCTTTGCGATATATCGCCCTAAGCCCACCCGACACTGATTAGTGATTGCTATAGGCGATTATAGACAGCAAAGTAGAAGAGACAGACCTAATCCTCTACGATATCTTGCTATGCATGTTTAGGAAAGGGAGGATTCTGTGCTATAACTTTTACTGCTTCGGCGGATTCCCTAACAGCAACGTATTTTTCACGCCCCGCTTATATTACTAAACAAGCAACTGAAGAAGATCGAACCTATAGAAGAGTTCCCTGACTATAGCGTGACCCTTAGTCACGTCCAGCTTATATTACCGGAAGCAGTTAAGATACGCGTCCTATTACGTACGAAAACTTTATTAAGAACGCAGTCGCTACGATTCGAAGCGCGATTATTAGTTGGCAGACCTCTTCGCTAAGCCGTCTGCTGCACTTTACCTGCAGATATTACCGTTAAGTTCTTTCCCTAATTCTTCGTATAAACCTTATCTGCGCTACTAATACCCTTAGCATAAACTTTATCTCGATTATCCTCGGCTGACCCTTTTTCACGATTAACGCGATATCGGATAACGTTAACGTAAACGCCTATAGCGCCCAAAGCTATCGCAGCTCGTATAGCCAGTATAACGCAAGTATTTATAATAACGTCTTTACACTTGCAGAAGCAATAGAGGGATCTACCGTCCCTCTGTTAGTATAGAGGAGGATAGACCTCACCCTTTAGGATACGGAAATCGGAGAGAATGATAACCCCTCGGAGGACCTCGTTAACGTCTCCACCCTTAGGCTGATCCAGGAATATAAGCTCTAAGACCTATAGGGGGACGATCTGTTCAGGGCATTTTATAAGGAATTTAGAGGATAGATAAGGCAGAGATTCGCCTTCCTTCGGCAATTAGTAAAGAGAGAGCTGAAAGGTCTCTTTCGAGGCAGAGGTATTGAGACTGGCGGAAATAATGATCCCCTTATCGACTAACTAGCAGCACTGACTAGAATGGACGAATGCCCTATAATCCCCCTAGCAATATCCTTAGGAGCAGCGTTACCGTAATCACCGGCTTAACCTGCTCTAGCAGCTTTACAGACTATAGCGCAGCATCCTGCTCCAGCAGCTTTACAGACTATAGCGCAGCATCCTGCTCCAGCAGCTTTACAGACTATCTCGCCTCCTGCTTACCCTAACTAACCCCTACCTTCTACGGAACAGCCATATCTACCATCTTATTGGCAACGTACCCTAAATCGAGATAATCAAGACTATTCCAGCGGCTAATATCCATTTTTTTATATAACGCCATAGCCTCAAGCCCCTCTAGTAGTACTACTGCCGTAGCAACAAGCAGCTCTAGCACCGCTAGCTCTAGCCGCCCAGCCTTAATTAGGATAATAAGCAATATCCATAGCCCCTCCGCAATAGACTATATAGCAGGACCCTTAGCATCCCTTCCAGCTTTTTCCAGCACTATAGAGAGCCCCTATAGCACCCCTTAAGCTACTATATAACCCGTACTGGACTCTGCCGCCTAGAGAGGCTATAAATAAACGACTAGACCCTACTATTATATATCACTTCGTTAAAACCTAGGATAATACGGAGAACTATAAGGGTAAGCTATACGACCTCTTAGATAATAAAGTGCGGATCTTTTACGATATCTGCTACTACGCAGAGATCAAGCCTTCCTAGTTCTACGCGGTTTTTCTACGGATCTTAAGCGGCCGCGCTAGGCAGTTCTATATCCACTATATCGGCAATCAGTCTACCTTCGCCGGGATATATAACGCCCTTAAAGGTTATTTCGATACGGAGGAGATATATACGAAGTACTTTACGGACTGGAATATAATAATATTTGAAAAGGTCCGAGAGGAGAATAGGGATAAATCCCCCTCTGAAGTGCTCCAAATCCTCCTCGACAAGCTGCAACTCTGCTAACGCGCCCTCGGAGACAATTATAAGGGTGAAATCAACCTTAGGACGACTGTGATTAATGCATGCAACGGCGTACCGGAGCTTAGGATGGCACTCTTTAAACCAGCCAAACTCTGTAAAGCACTCTTTGCTAACTTACGCTCCTCTATTACATAGTACTTATATAATATAAGCACCCAGTTTATCGCCGACGACGACCTAGATAGAGAAGAGGACGACTAATACTACCTGGACAGGCGATATAATAATAACCGCTGCAACGGCGGCGGATCGTACCGAGGGGGCCTTAATAGAGTCAACAGCAGCCTATATAAGAACTTTAGCTGTAATATCAATAATAATAACGGCCGCTTCAGAGGCACGTTTAATAGGGGACAGTATAGCTAGGAGAAGAAATATTTCATATGCAATAAGGAAGGCTGCTAGTCAATAAAACACCCTGAGAATAAACATCGCTACGCCTGCAGCCAGTATATAGCATACTGCGAGTTTATAGGTGACGATCCGGACGGCTTTGCTGCATACCTGACGGAATACGAAGGGCACGAGGTAGCCCATTTCTTTGCCTAGAATAATTAAGACGATAAACCGGAAGCTTAGGACACCGGCAAATTGGAAGCAGCAGTATACCTAATAAATCAGGCCTTTCTCTATTACCTTATAGGTGACGATATCTTCGCTAAAGAGCCAAGCGCCCTAGCCAGCCAGTTTCTGATTGAAGACCGCTATTCCAGAATAACGTTTTAAGGGATCTTGCCCGACACCGGCGCAGTAAGAGTGTCTACGGCGGGTAAAGACTAGTACCTGGCCTTCCAACGTAAAGATCCCTCCGTTCAACTCGACGAAACGACAGCTGGCTAAGCATTAATCCGCTTCGGAAAAGGCTTAATTGCATACTCTATCGGCACTGTCCAGATTACTACCCCTATCGGCCGTATTACCTTTCACGTGCTGGAAACACCTATACCGTTCCTTTTATATCTGGCGGATATAGATAAGCTAGGCGTTTATTTCAGGAACACTATGGACGAACTAGTAAAGGGCTATACTGTGATCCCCGTGATTCGCAAATAGGGATACCCGTAGTTCTTCCTCGGCAAGGCAGAAAGCTCTATCGTTTTCCTTAGTAAATAGCAGCTCAAAATCCTTCATCGCCGCTTCGGGCACCTAGCGGTGCTACGGCTATTGCACCTGCTGAAGAAAGCAGGTTACGATATAGATGTCCGAGCCCTTAAAGCTATTGAGAAATTCTGCCACTACTGCCAAACGAACGGATCTGCCCCCAGAAGGTTCAAGTTTACACTCAAAGACGATATAGAATTTAACTACGAGATTCTTATTAATATGCTATATCTTAATAACCGCCTAGTACTCCACGTCGTCGATTCAGCCACTTCCTTTAACGGGGCCCGTTTCCTGCCGTCAATCTCGGCCAAAGACACCTGGGAGGCCCTCAGGCTGCTATGGATCAATACGTACTAAGGACCGCCGGACATTATTACGCATAACGCCGGCATTAACTTCGCCTCTACAGAGTTCCGAAATAAAGCACGAATTATAGGCATTACGTGCAAACAGATCCCCGTAGAGGCTTATTAGTCTATTGGCAAGGTTAAACGTTATTACGGCCCTCTTCGCCGGGCGTTCACTATCCTATATACCGAACTTTCTGCTACTACTAGCAAAGAGGCTATCCTTCAGATAGCTATAGCCGCTATTAATAATACGGCTGGCCCTAAAGGCCTTATACCTATACTTTTGGTCTTCGGCACTTACCCCCGGATAACCCTGGATTCGCCACTATCGCCGTTAAACCTAAGGAGAGCGGAGGCCGTGCAGAAGGCAATAAAGGCCCTCCGTAAGGCCGCTGCTAAAAGACAAGTCAATAGCGCCCTTAGCACTGGAAATAGTCCTAAGACGTTAGAGGTACTAGCCCTCCCGTTGCAGAGTAAAGTGCTCGTCTAGCGCGAAAAGCACAGCTAGCAAGGACCGTTTAAGATTATTACTATCGACGGTTATAACGTTACGCTAGATATACCTAACGGCCTAGCGATATTCAGATCTACTATCCTTTATCCTTACTATTGTAACTTAACGGAAAACGTGCCTAAGCCGCAACAGATCTCTAATAGCGAAGACGAAGGCCTATAACAGTCCAATAACGACGATAGCGAGCTATCGCCGCCGGCCCCGGCAGTACCGTATCTATAGCGCTATAGCCGCCCGCCTGGATCTAAGAACCGGCCTAAGACTAGTGACAGCATTACCGTAGCTAGGACCTACCTCTCTAAGAAGGAGGAGGACGACCGTCTTCTGTCTATTAAGCTTCGCAACGACGGCGTTATTACAACCCTAGGAGCACCTTTCGAAGAATCTAATGCTAAGGAGATTAACGACCTTGTCGGCCGCGGCGTTTTCGAGTTTCAATGCTACGATCCAGCCATTTACGCCGCTTATAGGATTTTCAAGTTACGGATAGTCCGCGAGGTTAAGGGCAAGACAGTTAAGCCCTATAAGAAGTTACGCCTAGTTATCTAGGGCTATAACGACTACGGGAAGAAGGCTATCCTAACATAATTACCGATAATTCAGCGGATAAGCCAGCGCCTGATTCTAGCGCTTGCCCTATCGATAATAAAGCAAGGGATGGCAGTTACCCTTCGTAATATTACGCAGGCGTACCTATAGTCGCAAACCAACCTTTAACGCAAGATCCTATTAGAACTGCCGACAGAGCTTAAAACAAAGTATCCCGAGGGAACGATTCTTCGTATAATTAAACCTCTATATAGCATCCCAGAGGCTAGAGTTTATTAGTTCGCGACCTATCAAGGCTATTATAAGACGGAGCTCGGCATAATAACCTCTACCTACGACCTATGCCTGCTAATCACTAGCGCAGACCCCTTCGGCATCATCGGCATGCAAACTGACGATACCCTGATCCTTAGCGTACAGGACTTTATAGTTGCGGAAGATCAAAAGCTCGATAAGGCGTAATTCAGAGCTAAGCCGAAGACGCTGCTAACTGCTAATTCTCTATTAGATTTCAACGGCGCTAGACTATTGCTAGAAGCTAATGGGACTATTTACCTTAAACAGAAGGGATAAGGAGATAAGATCGAGCTTATAATCGCTACTGCCGCCGACTACGCCTAGAGATATATGGAATAGCGCGCCCGTGGCGCCTATATCGCCTCTATCTGCCAACCGGAGGCATCTTTCGACCTCTCTATAGCAGTATAGGCATAGAACCCCGATAAAGCTGACTATAGCACCCTTAATCGCCGCCTGAAATGGCAGAAGGAGAACCTATAGCGTAGTTTACGCTATATGCCTCTAGACCTCTCTACCGCTAAGCTAATAGTCTTTACCGATAGGTCCTTTGCCAATAATAAGGACCTTAGTTCCCAGCTCGGCTTCGTTCTACTCCTAGTTAACAAGAGCTCGTCTACTACTATGCAGTTCGAAATATATGGAAATCTGATCTACTAGAGCTCTATAAAGTATAAACGGGTTATACGGAGCATTTTAGCGTTAGAGATCTATAGCATAGTTAACGGATTCGATATCGGCCTGGCGATTACGACTATAGTCCGGCAGATCACGGACCAGCTCCGCCTTCCTCCTATTCCCTTAATTATCTATACAGATTCGTATTCTCTATATAAGTGCCTCGTTAAGCTCGGCACGACTAAAGAGAAGCGGCTAATAATTAATATTATAGCTCTTCGCCAATCCTATAAGCGGAGGGAGATAACGGAGATCAGATGGATCAACGGGGAGGACAACCCAGCAGACGCTATAACTAAAGCGTCCCCGAACCGAGCCCTTTAACGATTAATTACCGGTAATAAGCTTTCGATTCGGGTTAAAGGCTTCGTGCAACGCCCTATGGCAGAGGACAGCTTGCCAGCAACAGATTGATCCCTGGCAACGCCCGAAACACTCTTTTTGGAGGATTTCTTTTCATTTCTTTTGGAGGATTTTTCCCTCCAGTTACACCTACAATACGTTGATCGACTTCTTTCTTTTGACTGCTGTTTTGATATATCTAGTTCGAAAAGAAAAGACTGCCAGTGTAGCAACAGCAGTACAGACGTTTTCTTCTGTGCTGGGTTCTTAGTCATCAGGGATGACTAAGCACTTAGCAACTAGACTTCAGCAACGCGATCTTCGATCGCGCTTCTGACTTCTACCTTAATCAACTATCATCAACCGAACCAGTCTGTCTATTTCCATGTTTTGCATTTCCTTTGCGATATATCGCCCTAAGCCCACCCGACATATAGATTCGTCTTTTATAGGCGTTGATTAGAGTTCTATAGATATAGGTACTGCTATAGTAGACTAGTCTGGTTTTCTGGAGGATAGGTTGTCTAGTAATACTGCTGGAGCTTCTGCTAGCAGTGCTGGAGGTTCTTAACTAGTTCCTATATATTTTCGTCGTATCCGTACCCTTTCCATTTAACAAGGTATTCCTGATTGTTATTCCTTAAGTCGATAATTCGTTCGACTTCGTATTCTTGTTCGTCGTCTTCAGCAAATGCTATTGCTATTGCATCTATCCTTGCGTTCGTAGGTGCTAGTTCGAGGAGTGCTATATAAAAGACGTTAGTTCGTAATTTCATAGTCTTTAGTAGGGCCGAGCCACCCCAAGATTCCCGAATATATCCTTTATGCGGTTGAACCCCCCCCCCCCCAAAAAAAAAACCATTGGAAAAAAACAACCGGAAAACCGAAAACCCAATGAAAAGCCCAAAACCCCAGAGCAGCTAGAGATCTATGCAAAATCTATCAAAATGCCTCTTCCCAAACACCCTAAGTCGTCCTCCTTCCACGTTCCACGTATTACGTTGCCCTAGACACCCGACTCATCCTGCACAATTGGGTGCTGATTGTTGAACGCGCTCCAGTTGTTGCACACTCTCTCTGTTTCATCCAGAGCGGAGGGTCCTCCGAGGGTATTCACGATAGTTGCCTGACTTTCCAAGCTCTGCATAGCAAGTCCTGTATCTCACCCATGTCAGCAAGTGCATACCTGTGAGACTCTTATCCGAGGGAAAGAACTAACCGCCTGAAGAATGCCACGCGATGTGGCAGTGGATGAGCCAGGCACCGGGGTTGTCTGCCCGCATGGCAATGGCAATGT
The DNA here is from genome assembly GCA_003012975.1 of Juglanconis juglandina. Lineage (NCBI taxonomy): Eukaryota > Fungi > Ascomycota > Sordariomycetes > Diaporthales > Juglanconidaceae > Juglanconis > Juglanconis juglandina. Next base: position 16,248 of record MUZJ01014554.1, on the reverse strand, counting down.
AGCCCTGCTCGGGTAGCTGGACGACGTCTCGTCTTGGCGGGTTTTCAAAGTTGAAGTAGGCGAAACCTGGGACATGTTCGAGTCAGCATTCTTGATCTCAACTGCCCTCTCTAGAGGAGTGTGTTGGGATTACTGACTTTCATCCGGGTCGAACTGTGACTGGTTCTGGGCTAGCACTACAACATCGTGACCATGCCAGTGAATTGGATGCGAGACTACATCACAGGACTTGATTAGCATCTACCTACGTGAGGAGTTTGACCGCAGATGGGACTCACTTGGGACGACAGTGATGTTGCCTGGTGTTGGAGACAGTGAGTTCGCCTCCATGACCATGAAGATGAATCCCGAATCGTATGGCTCTATTCGAGTCGTAGGGGTTAGTACGAACTGGACAGGTAAGCACCTCGGAGTATTCCCATACCGTCAAGGACGTGAGAAGTTTTGTCAAACTCTCCCTGGAACGAAGTATTCAGGATCGTTGGGTTTTCGAAGTCGATCCAAAAGAACTCGGGCGTGAACTCCCAGTGTTGGTAGCCACCCGGCTCATACGCAGACGCAGGCAAATTGGGGTTCTGACGTCCAACGGTGAAGCGATCGCGCGTGATGTTGTTGGCGGGACGGTTATCTATGACCCACGGTACGATCGGCTTCAAGTTTTCGTACGGCTCGTCAAGACACTCGAGGCTGTAGGCGAAAGGAGCGGAGTTCGGGATCACGAGATTGGGGTCCGGGGTCCCGGGATTGGGCACATCTGCAGCATCGTACGATACGATGGCGGTCCTGACATCGAAGAGGGTGCAACTGTCGTCGAAGACCCCCGGGGTTCCGGCCGCATTCCCATCGCACGTTCCGAGTGACTCCGAGAATCCGTTACACCGGGTGGCCGGGTGTGTACGGATCCAGTAGCTCGCAGGCTCTTGATCTGCCTCGATGATGATGGTGTAGCGTTGACCTAGTGATGCATGTCAGAATGGGAGTGATGCCATGCCAAATTGGCTGCGCGGTCAGATGTTGATGGAATAAAAGATAGGATGGGGAAGAGACTCCAGCAACTGTGACAGAGAGAAGGTCAAAGCGTGGGGCCTCTGAGAGTAACACAAGGCTGTGTAGAGTGGGGCAAGGCTACGATGGGACACGAAAGGCTGTGGGGGGAAAAGGAGGGCCACAAACCAATGCCTATTCGCAGACTGGTGGTATAATATGGCTCGATCGCCACCAGGTCATTTGCAATGACTTGTATACGGTGATTATCAATGCTGAAGATGAATGCTGTGCCAGCGGAGCTGTTGATCAGCCGCATGAGATGCTTTTTGCCAGGTGTAAGCTTCGTGTTGAAATAGCTCCCCGTGCCAGTGGCTGGATCGTGTCCGCGTCCGTTGACGACAATGCTGTCTGCTCTGGCGAAGTTCGTCTGCGTCTTCTCAAGTTGGTATGCGTTGAAAGCTGTCTGATGGACATAGTCTTGGACCAAAACGGGCCCCAGATCAACGTCCCAGTCTGCGCTGTTTGGTCCATGGATGACGAGCGGTCCCAATGCACCCTGGATCATTGTCAGTCTTGAGTCTGCACCTGCAACCGAAAAATTCACCCCTCGCGCGCAAGAAAGAGAATCTCAGAATTGTCGGTAGGAAGACGGGGTGAGAGTCGTTGGAATACGACCATGAGAGAACCTACATCAGCATACTGGAGTGCGTAATGACTGTGATACCAGGTGTGCCCATATTGCAGAGCGCGCCAGCGATACGTAAAACTGTCTCCCTTAGCAATCGGGCACTGAGTCACACCATTCGCACCATCCATTTGATTTGTGTGGAACTGCCGAATTCCGTGCCAGTGCACCGTGGTGCCATTCCGATCATAATTGTTCTTCACATGGATGACTAGTTCGTCTCCCCAGCACGCCTCGATCAAGGGCGCGGGAAAGGAGTTGTTGAAGACTTTGCCAGTGGTCTTGTCGAAACCGTCCGCCGTGAGCTGTGTGAACAAGGCGTTTAGTCATGCCACCAGCTTTTTGTAATGAAAAGATAGACTGGAATTGGAATCTGGGAACGTACCGTAACATCGCCATCAAGTTCGATCCAATACTGAGCGGATATCATTAGTACCTTGTGAGAAGTGTGGATTGATTGCCAGGACAGATGTCTGGGCACTTACTTCTCGGACAATACCAGTCGGCACTCTGGCAGGGTTTTCAACTGGAAGAACGTTTAGCAGAACACTTCGCACTGCACTGTATTGGGGGATTTAGGCTCACAGTCAGTATGGATATTAATCTCGTCGGGCTCATCATCGGTGTAGTTGTGGCGCGCTCTGATTTTGGAAGACTTGGTTTTCCGGAGCCAGCAGTCACGTGAATCCGGGCTGTTGCATGGCTGCCACTGGGGCAAAGTTGGATACTCGCAGTAAAAGCCTGGTGACGCCCCGTCGGGGTGGAATCGTACACCTGATGTGGATTCTGATGGAGCTGGAGCGCTTGAGCTTGTCAGGCTAGAATAACCCGAGTAGGAAACGGACCATGCTGCATCGGTGGCTTCTGCGGTCGTCGCCGAGGTAAGGGAAGAAATCTCGGTCGTACTTGTCTGGGAAGCGACTGTTGTGTAAGAGGCGGATCTCTTGGGGATAGGATCAGCGAGTGCAGGAAGAAGGGTGAATGTGAGACAATATAGTACGGCGAAGATGCTCTTAGCCATTTTGAGAAACGAGGGTCACGTCCGAGCTCTATATATTCAGATGTTGGAGTCTCTCAGACAAATTGCAATGCCGGATAGTTCAGAGTTGGCCATATCTGGGTAAACACTCACATACATATATACTCGCAGAGCTGGTTCAGCTGTAAATGACCTCGTAATGGGACTCTGGCCCTAAACGATATTCAGCCCGGCCTTGGTATACACGTTCTCGTCGAGAGTATCAAAAAATAGACAACACCAGGCACCGAGTTACATCGTAGCGATCTCAACTCAGCCTTGACATAGCCAGGGTTTAAGCGTCTTTTCGGGAACCAGGAAACCAGATAACCAGACCACCTCTAGCTTTCCTCGCGGTCCGTCGATTGTCGGCCGCGACGACCAGCCTATCGCACGAAGGCTCTCCATTGGAGCGGATAGGAAAACTGACCCGGTTGTCATGCATGGTGGCTTCTTAATGAGGGATGGACGCACATGATGCCAGACCCGTGGACCCTCGGATCCGTGGTTTAGCGTAAACCGTTTTGTTCGTCAAATCGTTCCCAAGCCAGCTGCCTTGCGGCTAGATCGCGGCAAGACCCTCCCGTCTGGCTTCTGTGAGCTGGACCGAAAAACAAGGGAGACCCATCTTGGAACGATCCTTCTTCACGTCAGACGGCCGAAAGGCGCAGCCACTAAGCCACTCAGCCTTACAGTATAGCCCCTATGAAGTGTTGAAGAACCCGCACTGACACTTGCAAACTCCAGAGCGGCTATTCGCGAATATACGGATACTTCGGCTTCCGATGACTAGAAAATTAGCGTCTGAGGCAGACTCAAGAGAGCAACAGCTCCGAGTGATGGACGATGGTCGTAAATGCAAATAAGGTATACTTGTCTTCGAGACTAACAGACTGACCAACAAGGATGGCCCTGCTTCTTACGCGCCGTCATCTACGCCCGCCACAATTTAGTCTTCCAGCCCCTTCCCACTATCATCGGGGTGGAGCGCACCGTAGCGGTCATACCAGGTCGTCGGGACACTACATGCCATTACATGCCATTCAATGCCTTGGCATACCCGGATGATATACAGGTACATGCAACGTCTGGTAGTGCTCGCTCATCGCGGCCGCCTGGTGGTGGTGTGCTAAAGTCACGAGGCCAGCTACGGCTGAAGACTCACTTATCGGCCTCGGCAGGGAATAATTGAGCATCTATATGGCCAAAATTGTACTGCCAAGAAGTACAACTAGATCGTGCCGCATCATGTTGCCGGTCGAGAAACAAGGATGACCGACTGCCCACCTGCAGACTTGCCCGCTGGCAATAAGTAGGCAACTAACTATGGGCTAGATACAGGAGCGCATCTGGCGGTGGAATGTATCTCTGCATCGAATCCTCAAGTACACGTGTGTTGCAGAGATTCACGTACCTGGTTGAAACTGCGGACAGTATTCAGGTAGTTGTTCCCAGGAATAAGTGGTTGTTGTTTTTTAAGCTGTTAATATAGCTATAAAAGCTGTAACAGTTTCCTTCATACAATGGAGAATGCTCGAAAGCCTAGCACCCAAGATATACAGTGCCGTTAACAGTAAGAGAGCAAAACAATAGCCTTAGACTAGAGTGGATGGATGACGACGAGATTATGAGAGCTTCATCAGCTAGTCAATGTTAGCTTGTGATGCCATCAAAGTCGTTCCCAGGAATAAAGCGTAAGGTTTCTTGTCGGGATTAAGAAAGTAGGTACTCTATTACTTGGGAGAGGACACTGGCAGTTCGAAGCGTGGTCCGGGCAATAAGTAAGTCTTCGGAAACACGACATGCCGTCATGAGCTATTCCTGGGAAAGGATTCGCCAAGCTCTCTTCCCAATCCTCGGAACCTGAACCGTCCTGCATGCGGAAAATCCCATAAATGTCATACTTCTTCTCAAAGAAGTAGAGGCGCTCATCATTGCCTGCTGGAAGTCCGGCTCGGTACGATTGGACTCGGAACAGTATGCGCCTGGACCAGAAGTAAGCTCTCGTCGACACGCATTCCACGCGCATATTTAACCATCGCTGATCCCCTTGATTTGATGAATACTGACTGGAATCAGAAGCCCAAAGCGTCTCGTCCCACACTTTAGACATCGTGACATGACCAGTAGTCTATCGCCACTGGGTTTGCCGCAGCATCTGGGTGTTTAGTCATGCTGATCAGAAGCAATGTGGAAGCCATAGAGGCCTGTCTCGGCGACTGGCTGTACAGCTGTGAAAGACTCAATGTCCATGATTTTGTAGGCCCAATCCCTCTCTAGGGAACAGGCGTCAAGATTGACGGACAGCGTTGAAACCCCATCTCTCAAAACGAAATAACGTATTTCAGGCATCGCAGAAATCGCTACACTGTTGATATTTGGGAGTACTGTTGAAATCCAAACCGGCACAGTTGGCGATCAGCGGGGCAGTGAGGTCCCCGAGCTGCGTCGCGGTCACGCTGGGCATCCACCATGCTTCCATATAGAAATGGGTTGAAGCTTACGTCGCCTATTGGTTTGATCCAGAGGTATAGATATGTGCTTGCTGATATCCAGGTGATGAAGCCACTCCACTAAGCCTGCAAAGCTGACCAGAATGCCTCGGTTGTGATGTTGACGGTACCGCTTTGGAAAACAACCCTAAAAGTGCTGCTCGCGAAGAGCCCAGAAATGATCACAAGTCCGGGTTCCGTCAGCCGTAATAAAACGCCTATTTTTGTGTAAAATTCGAATAAAAGAGCCTAACAGATTCCATGTCAGCCGTTTAAAGAGATTCTGGAATCCTGTAAACACTTACCTACCAAGACTTGATCCGCCTCCATGCGAAACAAGCTACTCATTGTGGAATAGCCACCATGTTGGAGATAGCCACCCACAACGCCCACAGCAGTCTACATATCCGCGGAAGTCAGTACATACCTCCATCACAAAATTCATTATTTGCGATGCCCACATACCTTTCGTTCGCCACCAATGCACTTCACGCTGTATAATATGGTAGGAAGCGTACACTTCGTAACCTTGCATGCAGCGTCGGCGGATTTCGCTCCGGAGTCGTGGCCAGTATTTTTAACGAGACGGAGGTTCGATTTCCTCTTAGAATTGACGGCTAGTTAAGTTTGGGCCACACTGGTGACATTGACGCTGTATAGTGTGTGTTTGGGGGGGGGGGGCATTTAAGAGCCCCTGGGTGCATCCCTCATCATAGGGCCAGACGTCTAGAGACAGGCAGGTGAAATTCTGATGGCATGCTGCCTTTGATAGCTGTGGGTCGTCAGTTTATACTTGCATACCTATATCAGAGTATATTTACTTACTGACAATAGGACCTATCCGCCCAGTTGACATCAAACCTCGCGCATTTGGAATCATCATACTTGCCGAAGTTATTAAGACAGGATACGCCAGCCAGTGGGATTGTCTTAATCGATGCACCCCCAAGAAGAAGATCGAAAACATTCCGCACGGCGTCAGGGGGCCATTAAGAGTCGCCTGGGAATTTCTCGCAGCCACTAGACAATGTTATTGTCTTATTCCCAGTAGCGTTGGGGTTCTCAGCAATGGTGAAGTGGGATACTCTGGATGGTTGCGATGAGGTGAGGTTGGCGGACTGCATCCGTCAAATGGGTCTTCTCCGAGGTCAACCAATTTCCTATCCAACTAGATGAAGCAGATGAGAACTGTTCCGTGGCCAGGGCCACCGTGCTCAAGGTGGTAGCTGTTGGATGCATTTGCCAGTAAATTCCAGCTCTGAAGATGAGCCTTGACAAGCCAAAACGACGGGCGAGCAGCATTGCGAGTGAGCGCAGGTGTAGCAAAAGCTGCGTGTGTGCCGCACTTAGCAACAGTCTCATTGCCAAATATGATCATCTGAGAAAATGCTGTGTTTACCAGCGACAGCAGAAGAGCTGAAACTTGTAGGTACCTCCTGTCCATGATCGTCAACATGGACTCTCGCAAAAGACCTTCCAGGTGATAATCGAGCCTCCAACAACGCTGCAGGACTTGGTGAAGGCGCTCGCCTATTTCTTATCGAAATCCGATGCGAGCTACTACTACACTACACTCCTCCCTCATCCAACATTCAATACTAGATTGCGGGTCTGAGATAGGGACTGCGTGGATATCAGCTGCATTGAGCTATCTTTCCCGAGCCAACATGTACACTGGCTTTGCTTCTGATATTGAGTGCTCCACCAAGGCAGGTCGGTTCCAGGCTGTCGGGACATTGGTGCTCATCAAGGGGGATTGAGACCGTTGACAGCCTGGAATCCGAAATATCGGCTCAGCTAACTGCATGAGCCTGCTGTTTGGAAACGCTACGTCCTGTTTGGAAACGCGACGTCTCACAGAATGTTTCGTACCACACTGTCTGTAATATCATGGTCCATAGCAAATGCGATTCCCCTCAGAGATTGCAGCCCCTCCCACGGCCTTTACCAGTCAATGCATTGACTTCGTCGGTGAAGCCCATGAGGATCATGTCCATGAGGTTCTCAACAAAGAGCTTCTCTGTAATCCGGTAGCCCAGAGAGTATAGGCGAATACTCATAAAGTTGGCGGCTAGAGAAGGTCTCCGCTTCAGTCCCTGGACCTTGGACCCTGTACGCCCTCGTTGTTCTCTTCGAATATCGCCGCTAGTCGTCTGGCACTTTGGATGTCGCCGGGACTGAGATGAGTTCCCGGGCTGTCAGTGAACCTTTCTGATATGCCATGCAGGTCAATGTGCATATCCGAAATCTCTCTGAAGCTGTCGTCGTAAAATTTCTCGGCCTGGGCTGGCACGACTCTGAACGCACTACTACTGGTCAGGCCATGTATCAGATACTCATCTGGAAATGACATCTTTCTCAGTCCTGCGGCTTGGAGGTCGGCTGTGCGTTGGATCTCTTGTTGTGCGACATAGCTATGTCCAAAACGCGGGAGGTAAGGGTTGAACTCGGTAGCCCTTTACTAGACTCCCGGTGACAAAGTTGAGCCTCTCAGACCAGCACGTAAAAAGCAAATGCACGAAAGATGGATCGAAGCCAACATGGCAGTCACTGAAAGTTCGCAATCTATCAAGCAGCGTCATTACGATGTGTTGAACAGTATTTACGGTCCCGGTTTAATATCTACGCAACCGCATGGACGTTCCATTTTTACTATCTAGGTACTCACTAGGATGTTCGTGAGTCTGTCCCGGTCGTGAAAGGATCTTTCAATTCGCGAAGAGAAGGGAAGAGGCATATAGCCATATACATATTGGTACAAAATTAATTACATGATCAGGACCAAGCCTGTGATACTGGTTCAGGAATGCATGCCCCCCCGGGGGGGTGCTCCAGTGATATACTGTTAAGGCCTACCATCACACCGTCAAACGAGGCAGGAAAAAAGCTGTGGCATAGTGCCAGCGGTGTGTCTTGCTTTCGAACTAGATCTCAAATTGTCAGTCCAAATCTAGGAAGCAAGAACTGTGGAAGGCAGGGAACAAAAGCTTCTAATCACACCGGAGATTCAGAAAAGTCTGCCCTAGTAAGCTGCAAGGAAAGAATCAAATTGTTCTCAAGCCAGAGTAGTGGAAACTTAGGTAATTGTTCATGCTGGATCTTATGAGGCGAAAAACTCGGGTCCTTTTCGCAATACCCATATTATAATGTGGTAATGTAATAGCAGATGTTTTGCGGAAGATAAAATTCATTGCGGAGGATGGATAATTCGGAAGCCGAGATACACTATGTTAGTTGTTGAATAAAAGAGTATGGTTGAACCGGTTGATTCATTTCATCTCTTGAAGGCCAGAGAGAAGACTGCTAGCTGATTTATATTAGGTAAATAACCGTTCTTACCCCTTTTCCTATTTAGAAGCCTCCTGCCGAGCCCAGCTAATACTAACCCTGGCCCTCTAGTACTAATCATTTAACACCGATACGGCATCAATAATGCCGTTGAGGCTGTTTTACTGTATCTGTATTAGAGAGGGTATTAGAGGGCTGTTCGTCTCCCGACGGCACGTCAACATTAGTCCACATGTTCATAAGCGTGTGCCTAATAATAGCTCACGCACAGAACCTTACCTAATCAAGCCTGTCGATTATATGCAAGAAAAAGGTGCTGCATACAAATCATATATATAAATGCAAACAAAGTGGCTGCTGCTTAGATACTGCCAAGATGGAAGAATTGAGGAACCGGATCTTATCAAGGGAAAGGTTTGAATACGTTGTGTTATATCCAGAGAAATCTCAAGTCGTTATCTAAAAGGAGGAGGCATAGCTGATCCGGTTGAGATGTTATTATTTGAAGCTGACATCTCTATATGGATACTGAGAAAATGGATGCATATAGCACGGTGCACCGCTATGTAGCCGCTGGTAATGCGATCCCACGACAAGACTGCTGCAAAGTAGCTCCTCCCAAGAAATGAAATCCTCCATCATGCTATGTACCATGTCCATCCTCATTGGAAACCCCTGAGCTCACCATTGCTGTTCCCACACTTTCGTTGTGTCCCAGCATGTCCTGCAGGATGCCGAGGCACGTCTTCCTGGTGTCTCTACACGTACTTGACAGTAACAGTGCTGCCAGATACGGAAGCGCTCGTCAAGACCTCACCATTCTGCTCAATGTCGATGATGGTCGCTCCGGCAGGGGTCACAGTCCCGGAACCAGTGGTTGCAGAAGCGCCGGTGAAGGTGACAGTGCCGAAGTTCGCAAAGGGGACGAGACTGCCGCCGGACTCGAAGTCCTCGACAATCCACTCAGCATTGAGTTCCTCGAGAGCGTTGCTCTGCGAGGTGAAGGTGTGGGTGACGGTGGTTCCCTTGGAGACGTTCTTGACGGTAGCTGTGCCGGCCTTGGTGGAGGTCGCGGTCACGGTGACCGTGATGGTGTCTCCAGCAGAGATGCTGATACCGGAGAAATCATATCTAACAGGGCGTCTGTCAACACGGACCAACTCGGGGGAGTGGGGAGCATGGATGAGAGCGGAGGAGCTTACGCGTAGTCCGGGTACCACTCGTACCATGCGTCAAAGCTCACCGAGCTACCTTCAACGTAGAAGTCGACTCCGGTCTGCAGGATGGAGTTCGAGGCCGTGTCTCCGTCGATTCCTACCCATGCGGACGCAGCATACTAATTTTCAAAATCAGTAAATCTTTTTTTCTTTCCTTCCTCCGCGTACCTCAGTGTGTCTTTTGTGTGAGAGAGTTGACAAAAGACCACATCATAAGAAAAACACAGGGACGTGCGGCGACTCGACTCACCTCCGTCCTGCTGCTGCCGCCCGAGGGGGTCGAGGGGGTCGGAACAACAAAGGTGCCGGTGACAGACTTGTAGCCAGTGCCGATCAGGACAGCGCCGGCCCAGTTGGACGAGTACTCCACATGGGTGGTCTCGTTGAAGGAGTCGGGTCCGGAGATCTCAAGACCCTGGCTGTCGGTGGCAGGGAGACGAACGGACCCCTGACGAGCGCGGACGCGATCAGCGTTACGCGCGCGGCGCTGCTGTGTGAAGCGGGCAGCGAGGGCCGCCTCGGCACCGAGAAGGACGGTGGTAAGGACTGAGAGCTTCATGTTTGCAGAAGGGGGGCTGGGGAGGCAGAGACAGGGTCTGAGTACAAGATGGCAGGAAGAGACGAAAGACGGGGACACTGGCAGGGTTGGCGATGTTCTCAAGGAGCTCTGGGGATGAGAGTTAGGGGATCAGCTTGAAGTGAGGATTGGAGCCCATCTTTATAGTTGACGCGGACGACTATCTAGTATGGGTGTTGTTCGATAGCTACGTGATCAAGGTCAAAAAAGCACACGCACCGTTCCCCCCAAACAAATCACGCCTACCCATGGTATGGCGCGATTCGCGATGCCAGCCTGCGAGAGGGAAGGGCGCCGAGGCAAGGCGTGAGCCAGTGTCATGCACGCCTTCAACGAATACAGGCGACGGCTACATACAGGTACTACCTTCCTAGAGAAGAGATGGACCCGTCTGGCATGGGGCTCGCAGAAGCTTGATAATGCAGAAACCCATCCAACCCATCCAACCCATCCATCCCATCCATCCCATCCACCCAGGCCACCTTCAGCTTAAGCTTAAAAGTTTGGATCTCGGAGATAGGCGAAGCTGGCATGTGCGGTCCAATGAGCTCCACGATAGAGGTTGGGGGAGATAACACGGGACGCTACGATGGGACTCTGCAACGCGACTCGGATGGTGCTCTAGAAGTTCTCGAGGGCGAATCACGAGCGCACTCGACCGCCACGCCGTACATGCGTGTACGACGGGAGATCTAGCCGAGGCGGGAGTGCAGGTGGGTTGGCCCGTCCCGGGAGAAATCCGCCTGATGGACTTCAAGAACGCCCCGAGGTATTGGAGGGTGCTAGTCGTGTGCAACTGCTCAACGTGGGGCTGGGGTGGCTGCAAGTGGTTCGCCTCGGACGATGCCAAGGAAGACGATTTCTTCGTTATCAAGTGCGTGATGCGGAGCATGCATGCTAGACGAACCAGCCCTTGGACATTGGAAATGGAGACTATGCAGTTCGCGCCAGCCACTAGCAAGCTCCCTTGGAAATCCAACGGTTTTTCTTTGGTTTTTTGGGGGGTTTTTTTTTTTTGGGAAGGCATCCATGTACGAAGCACGCCGAGAAACACCTTGGAACGGGTATTGACGGAGCTGCATCGCCAAGACCAGCCCTATTCATAAGCCGGCTTGTGGCGCCGAGCCCTGTCTGTCAGCACGTCAAAAAGCTTGACGGCACTGGAACTTAGGCTAAGTCCAAGGATCAAGGATCCTACCCCGTATCCGTTCCACTGCCTTGCTATCATCTCAAATTGAATCTCCTTCCCTTTACGGTACGAGGGCCATAGTAGGTGGTCGAGGCTCAACTTTTGGGGGCCCTCAAACGACCAGGGCAGCATGGAAGACGAAGACAGGGGAGATTCGCAAGCAGACGAAGGATTGAGCAATGGCCAATAGTGGAATTTCTGTGAGATAATATTTACAACCTTGCGAAATATGGACAGAGATAATGGCAAGACTCGACATGCAACTATGTGAATCACGAACAGAGAGTGCATCAAGGCGAATTCACAGATGGGCAAAGGTCAACATAGCTGCCTAGGTAGGCATAGGTAAGTAAGGTGAGTGAGGTGGGTAGGTAGGGTGGAGTGGAGATGACCTGGAAATCATGGCGGCTGCATGGTACATAGTAGGTGTACATACCGCAGCATTGTATTTAGTCAGTCAAAGTCACAGTCACCACAGTCACCATAGTCACCACAGTCACCACAGTCACTCGATGTGATTACGACTACTAGTAGATGGTGACTGAATGACATCCCAGTCGACTAGATAATAAGCCACAATTCTGGTGACCAACCTACGATTTTAGAATGGTCTAGTCATACTAGCCTGACCACTGACCTACCTAGATTAGGTAGTCAGTCGATTTGGTCACCAAGTAGGGTTGCAGCGCGGATACACAGGCCCCTGCCATAACGTGCTCCTGTGTGACGTGGGTGAAGTGGTGGCACCTCAGCTGATCAGGCCACCGAGACATCAGACATTCATCAGAACTGCTCAGCCCAACATCGTTGGGAGATGCCACTTTCGTGACCTGGTTCCAAGGCTCAGCAGCATCGTCAGCCAGATGAGAACCCGGACTGGCTGGCAGTGGCAAGTATCCGACTGCCCAGCGGAATTGATCATCTATACATTGGAGACTATACAATATACATCTGAACATGGTAAGGTCCAGCCAGGATCACAACTCGTCTTCAGCTGGCATGAAGCATAATTCCGATTCACGAGACTGTTAGCCTGCAGGCTGCAGGCCGCAGGTGTTTCATCATGGCAACCTGTTTTCTCGCCATCGACGACTTTGGTCCCTGGACGGCATACGCGGCATGCCAAGGAAACACGACAGCAGGAGGGACCAACACCACCCGAGCGACGGGGTGTTGCTCCTTGTCCAACTCCAGCATCCAATTCTCCCCTACTGACAAGTATTCTACCAACAAAAGATTGCAATATATGAAAGACCACCAGGTATTCAACAGGAATGAGCTAGGATGGTTCCTTCATTCCTTTGTCCTGTCCTTTCTACCTCCGTTTGCGGACCACCACAATGTGTATGCAACAGCGGCCGGCCGTGACGAGATCTAGGATTTGTTCTTGTCCTTCTTGATGTGGGCCAACAGACGCTTGGCCGCCTCATCAGTAGTGCCATCGCCCTTATACTTCTCACCATACGAAGCATCAAAGATGTCGTGCTCAAGCTCCTCATCGCCACGGTCGCGATCGAGTTGCTTGATCATCTTGTCAATCTCAGTGAGCACGGGAGCGGCAACCTCGAGCTTGACGCAGCTTCGGCTTATGAAGTGCTCGAGACTCTGATTGGAAGGGTTGGACGATGTCAGCACCTGAAATTGTCGCAAGTATGGATAGAGGGAACGTGGAATCGGTCAACGAGGTCACGTGCTTGAGAGAGAGAGATAGAGAGACAGAGAGACAGAGAAGAGAGAAAAAAGACGTTGCGTGGATTCCAAAGTGATTTGCTTACCCGGAAAAGCTCCTCTCGGGCGATGCGGTCCTTGTAGCCCATGATCTGGCAGGGAAGCCACTGCTTCTCGTGCTTGAGGATGAACTCGGCGACCTGGATATCGGGGTCGTCATCCAGCGAGACGGCAAACATCTCGTTGGCTGACACTATTCAACAGCTGATTAGCGAATGTGGCGAAAAGTCCGTCTTTCTCAGAAGGGCATTCGACGAAATCGTTCTCACCAAATCCCCCACAGTATCCATGGGAGAATGGCCAAGGAAAGGACTTACTATGCAGGAGAGCCATGCCGCGCTCGGAGGGTGTCATGTTGTCAAGGAGCGAGTTGTAATCATCCAGTGTCAGCGTCTGGAAACGTTTGGCGGGGGGAACCTTGATGAAGTCCATCACGAACTGTCGAGGCTCGGACGCCATGACGATGGAACAATGTGCTGTGTTGTTTGTGGCTGGCTGGCTGGTGGGGAGTGCGAAAATGATCAGAAAGTAAATACACTCCCAGGCTGTTTTCCCTACCATGGCTTGGGTGAAACAACCTTGCACCTGATGACCTGGAACTCTGCCAGAATCAAACTTGTGACACTACTTGCGGCGGCGATTCACCTGACGACAGGCAGTCAAGCAGGGGGCAACAGCGGTGGTTTATCGGGCGACCGTGATTCAGCAGAAGGAGTCGCAGTTGGAATCCAGTGCAATTTTTGAAACCAGAAGCCAGGAATTTGTCAACAAGTGATTGCCACACTTAACCACAACAAGGTCAATCGTTCTGGAACCATCCAGATGCTCAGTATTCTGCGTATAGCAACATTATCCCTCACCAAACATGGCCCGAGAATATTGCGCAATGCTATGGCAACTGTCAACCGAGCAATGACCACGACTGGATTTCCGGTCCAATCTGTGAGCAGGATAATCCTATGCGTAGCCTTGACCAAAAGAGAAAGAAGCTTCCGATATGGGTCTGACGTGTTGCCATTGCCATTGTCAAAATGGTGCCAAGCCACTATCATGTATTTATATCTGTCACTGCCCACCTCTTTCAACTGTTCTTTAGTACTTAATACTCAACGAACTTTTCCCTTCTTATTTTGACAGGTTATAAGCCCGGGAGTAATCTCTCGGTGCTTAATAACCACTATATTTCTCCTCTGAATATCTTATAATAATCTAATATATTACTAAAACGTTACTAAGCATATAACCTAAGAAAAGGCTGAAAAATTAATAAACGGACTACCTTTAAGGGTCCTTAAAGGAATAATATCCCTATAATCTATAGCGATAATATTTTAATACTTTAGCTAAGTTAATTATATACTAATTATACTATATCCTCCTTAGAAATTAGTCCTTCCGAAACCTTCTCTTTAAATATAGGAAGCGGTCCTACTACTACTGCTAGTACTAATACTAGGAACCGAAGTATTTCTTATATTTTATTAAATATTATAGGTTTATCTATCTTATAAACTCCTAATTTCTATAAGATCTAAAGCTATATAATCTATTATTAGAGCTAGGCAATTTATTCGATTATTTAGGCATTTATAGGCCTATTATTGCCGATAATAGATATAGTAGGAGTTTAAGGAGCTATAGCATTGGAATATTACTTAGTTAATATACAAAACTAAGTCTGAATAAGAGTTATTAAAATATAATAATTATACTAAATACTTATAAGGGCTTAATATATTAAAGGGTTTATATTAGCAGATCTAGTTTAATAAGGTACTATATAGTGCAATATTTCGATATCTTCTTCTAAGTAAGTAAGATTACTAGCCGTAAGGCTATTTAAAGGTTAGTTAAATCCTTAGGTCTAATAAATACTTAGATTAATAACTAAAGAGCTATAAAGGAAATCCTATCTAGGGGCAATAAGCGTGCCTTATATATCTGTGCCTTTATACGTCTTTAGTACTAAATAGCTTAAATAGCAATATATCCAATATATCTATCCCTCGTTACGTGCTTCGCTACGCAACCTAATAAGTTATACTATCTTCGATATAAGAGAGTTCTATCCCCGCTTATTATATTAGACAACGGGCTTCCGGCGGCTTAGTTGCATACTAGCCTGTTTCCTAACCCGCTAACGTGCTTAGGTTATAATAGTAAAGTCTAAGGCGTTTATTTCTATCTCAAAAGGCTTTATTAAATCTATATCTTATAGGATTAGTTCTTTTATAAATTACTCCTTAAGTATATTAAAGGCTTCCTATACCTTATTATTCTATTAGAAGTTATTATCTTTCCTAATAAGTTCTATAAATAGTATGCAAATTCTATTATAGTTTCGTATATATTACTAATAAAAGTTGATATATTTAAGGAATACTCTAATATCCTTAACGTTCTATAGTACTAGCTATTTGCTAATAGCTTCTACTTTATCTTTCTGCATTCTGATTTATCCTAGTGTAATTATATATCCGAGGTAGTCGACTTATTATATATAGAAGAAGCTTTTCTCTAGTTCTACTAGGAGTTTCGCATCCTATAGCTTCTATAGTACTTTTCTAACGTGCTCCTTATAGGTTTCGAGGTTCGTTAAGTAGATAAGGATATCGTCGAGGTAAGCGATAACGAATATATCGAGGTATTCGCGTAGGACCTAGTTAATCATTTCCTGGAATAATGCTAGTGCGTTAGTTAGGCCGAAAGGCATAACTATATATTCGTAATATCCGTAGCGAGTTCGAAATGCTGTTTTCCATTCGTCTCCTTCTTTCATCCTGATTAGGTTATAGGCGCCTTTAAGGTCTAGGGCCGTAAACCATTTTGCTCCCTAGAGTCTGTCTTATAGTTCCTTAATTAAAGGTAACGGGTACCTGTTTTTAATTATAATATCGTTTAGTTGTCGGTAATCTATGCAAAGTCTGAGTTTGCCGTTCTTTTTCGGTACGAATAGGATTAGGTATCCTGCTAGTAACCTGGATAGTCTGATATAACCTTTCTATAGGTTTTCGTCGAGGTACTCCCTAAGTGCCTTTAGTTATTCTTCGTTTAGTCTATATATCTT
>MUZJ01014553.1:0-23751 GCA_003012975.1 Juglanconis juglandina | reverse complement strand
GGGCCCGGCCCACACACTGCCCTAAGGGTCCTAACTCCACCACCTACCCACAAAAAGAGGGCGGACAAAAACATACAACACCGGGTATTCGCTAATGGTCACCCACTTAACTACTAATCCGGCCCTCAGCGGCTTATTTAGGGGAGAGCGGACGGGATCCCAAGTTCTCCGCTAGGTATGGTCGTATGTGCTAGTTTAAGTAAGTGCAGAGATTATAACGACAAATCAGCTCTACGTTGAATATCCGATCTCATATATGCCTAGAAAGAAAGACTATTAAATCTAGTACATTAAATTATACGGCACTAGTCTCGTATAAGCCAAATATGTCAGGTATAAACGGTATCGCTTGATGGAATGCGATCAATTGCCGCATTGTATAATACTTAGCCATTTAGTTATATTCCTGGGCGCCCCCGTTTAAAGATAAGCCGGCAGAGGCTCGACGTGGTTGCCCGAGAAAGAAGAATTTCGGGTATGATATGCTAGCCAACGAATATGAGTGCGACTTCTGTAGAGGATCTGCGAAGCTGTGGATTTGTCCTGAGTCGCAGACCAAACCTATAGTTCGCCAGATCGTGGGTAGAGAGTGGGCTGCCAGCAAATGAATCGTTAGCGGTTTTAGCTTACCTACCTACCTACTCAGTACAAAATATGCACCTGCTGCATGATTTCAGGCGGATATGCAAAAAGGAACCACAATGCTTGTAAAGTCTGAAATCTGAACGCTGTCAGCCTGAGAATTTTGATTCGCTGTTTTGAGGTGTGTATATCACTTGAATGAACTGGCAAATCACACGCACCCGCACTCCTACCAAGCACTGCTGGTCGCTGCATATCGGTTCGACCGAGAGCCCATCACCAAGCTCGATGAAAGGTGCAATACACTGCCAAATTTAGTAACATGAGAACATTGATATGACTTTTTATGGCGATCAATGACCAGAACAGCCGCATTGCGGTGCCGGAGCTCCGGGTCTCCACCCGGAGTCTCCGTCTACGGCCGTTCGGCCGTTCGGCGACAACCTTAACTACCATCCGTTAAGGATGTACTCCTACGCCACAGAATTCCTCATAAAAAGGCATTCGGCCATGAATGCGATTAGGTTTCAAACAAAACCTTGTCTGCGATGCTATTGAGGTTCTCAACCGTACTAGTTTCTTCTCAGCGACCGGCCATCTCCAAGGCCGTCTTCCCGACCAAAGCACGACCACCCGGACTGAACTCATCACACCTAAATACAATGACCACCCGGCCGAAAATCGCCGTCCTCTACCAAGCCATCGACCCGCCCGTGATCGACGGCGTCCGCAAGCCCAAGAAGCCCGGCGGTGCGTGAGCCCCCATGATCGACCCTAACCCTCATTCCGTTCAGGCTACCAGGACTCAGGCGCAGATATCGCCTATAATCTCATGAGCTCCGACGAGGTAGAGGTCTTGACCCCGTCTCCAAGTCCAGACCCAGCCAAAGATGACGGCTGGTGCTTCCCAGACACGGAGGAGAGCATCCTCCTCGCCCTGGAACGAGGCGCGACGCACCTGTGGGCCAACACCATCTTGTTCGCCCAGCACCCGCTGCAAGTCTCGGAGAAGATTGGGCGTTTCCAGGATACAGTTCGTGTGGTGGGACAGGGTCCGCTGGTCGTGGACAAGTACGACGACAAGGCCTACGTGAACAACCTCCTCCGCCAGCACCCGGGGCTCCCTCTCCCTCGCAGCTGGCAGCTTCCTACCACTACTACCACTGCCACTACTACCACCACCACCAATCATCCACCTGTCTCCGACCTGGCCGCCAGCCTCACCTCCCTTCATCTCCCGTTCCCCGTGGTCGCCAAGCCCATCCGCGGCCGGGGCTCCTACGGCGTCCGCGTGTGCGCCGACCTCCCCATCCTGCTCTCGCACGTCACCGATCTCACCTCGCAGGGGCTCAACTTCATGATCGAGGAGTACCTCCGCGGCGAGGAGGCCACCGTGACGGTCATGCCCCCATCCTACTCCCCCTCTGCCCTCGAGACCGGCACCGGCTACTGGGCGCTGCCGACCGTCACGCGGTTCAACCACGTGGACGGGGTCGCGCCGTACAACGGGCACGTGGCCGTGAGCGCCAACTCGCGCGCTCTGACGGCTGAGGAGGTGACCGCGGATGGCGCGTACGGGAAGATCGCGCGGGAATGTGAGGTTGCTGCGGCGCTGTTGGGGACGACCGCGCCGATCCGGGTGGATGTGCGGAGAAGAGGAGATGGGGAGGAGTTCGCCATGTTCGACATCAACGTGAAGCCGGTAAGTCGTTGGCAGCCTCGGATCCGGACATCTGGAGAATAACTTGTTGATGGAGACTGACGGTGATTGTGGCGGACTGCAGAACATGACGGGCCCGGGTAGGCCTGGCAGGGACCACCAGGCTAGCTTGACGCTGCTGGCTGCTAGTGCTCTTGGATGGGACTTCGGGTCGCTGTTGACGAAGATGCTAATGGGCTCAAGTACGTTGCGAGAATGGAGAAGTCTCACACCCAGATGAAGTATTCACTTCTAGGGAAGGGCTGTGAGGGGACAAGGCCTCAGTGGCGTCCATATGAGAATGGTGACAACTCGGATACTGTGGTGTGCAGAGCAATTCCTGTGGACGTCATCAACCAGCAGCGAAGCTTCACCTTGCGTTCAATTGTTCCACCCATCAGACCGGATGCTGCTTATCACGGTCCGCTAGGAGCGAGAAATGGACCTAGGTCAGATTGACTGAAATGCCTACCCGTCACTTAGCAAGAACTACCTATATATCTGCCGCTTGATGACTGCGAACATTTTAGAAGTTTTTTGTCCAATTCCAAAGCACAACCACTTGAGGCACCCTAAAAATCCAGTTGCTTGCTGGCCCAAGGCTCCGTGAATCTCATGAGACAGGTCCAACGGCTTCGCCTGCCGCACTGCTCATCTTCACACCAAGCCACATGACGAAGATCCACATCCTCCTGGATTCCCCAAGATGTCGGATCAAGGCATTCGAACCAGAGACTGTGTGGCATTGCATGACCTAACGTGTCCACGTGCTTGTCCACATCCAGGAACACCTGGCTCCCTTTCCTCAGCCAGGTGTACACCGCATTGCACCTTGTACAAATCCAACGATGAATTCGAAGCTGTCCAGAGAGGCTCGAATTTGAAGCTGGCATGAAAAGTCCTTTTCGGTGAGGCTGGTTGACACTGAGACACCGACAACAGGTTTCTTCGTCCCTCAAGATCCCGAGACTGTGATGATAGGACTTGTGCGTGCGATCATGTACGACCTGTTCATCTGGGTCGAAACAAGCACATGAATCGGGACCAAACGGGAGAAGTAGCCGAGGGTCATCGACTGATGTGTGAGGGAGGACACATGACCCCTTTGAACGACTGCTCTTGAGCTTTGAGTGCGTCTCGCAGGATGTTGCGCGTGACAGGTACGGTTGGGTCGAGCTGAACGACGAAAAGTCGCGCCTCTAGTGTGACGTAAACAGATGGAAATGTTTGACCGCTAAGTGGCAAGGCTTTGAGAGTCATGGTAGGTGGTGAATGACGGGCACATTCATCTTCATGGCTTGCGGGAGCCTTGTGAGACAAAGCCTTGCACACAATGACTTTCTGGTCATCTTCTGTCTTGACAGTCTCCTGGAACTCGAGCAAACCGTTCCACCCAAATGAGTGATGGGCACAAAGCCTGATGCGACCTTCCCAATTCACACACTGTCGCTCATGGTCTCCCTTGATGGCTTCCTTGGCAGAATAAAGAGCTCGGCTATGCTCCTTACCACAGCCTGAGCACTGGGTCTGCTTCTGCACATCCCTCTTAGCGCTCAAGTACCGGCCATCCTCACGGAAACTTAGGCAGTTCCTACACAGCGAGTCTTTCGAAAGGAGAGTTGCAAGAGCCTCTTGCGTCGATTCATAATGGCGGCCGTCCCTCAGTCGTGGAGGTAGTCGAAGTGACCTCCCGAAAAGACTGCAGGTATTTCGGAGAATGCAGATTGAGGTCCTATCGAGGTGACTCGCAAGTTCGAGCATGAGGTCGATTGGTAACGTATAGATGGGGCTATTTCTCCTATTTGCAGCCAAATTGGTGATCCATTGTGGCTCGTGACTGCCAGTGTTGCATGTCTTGTAGTTCACGACAGGCTTGACCACAGACTCATTGTCGCATTCGAGAACAGCAGCTTCAGGACCACCTGTCTCGTCTTTGACAACGGCAGCAGCCCCAGTACTGCTGGTCTCCTCTTCGTCGGCAATGGTCCTAGGACCATGTGTCTTGTCTTTGACAACTGAAATTTCAGAAGAGGAGCTGGATGCCTTGCTGAGCAGGTCGGCCATCTCGTCGGGTAGTGGTAAGAGGAATGATGATTATCGAGGTACTTTGGAGTAGCTGGAGTTCCTGACGTCAGATGAAGTCGTGATAGAGGAGACGGCGAGGGAAGCCACTTACCTGATAGGAGCCCTCGACGGTGGCTGGTCTCGCTTTGACTGGGCTGGATTTTACTGGGAGACACAAAAGGGTCCTCGGCAGGAGAGACCACCTTGACAGGGCATGCTAAAGTGTTGCAGGTGAGAAGAGCAGATGCCCACTGTGTTTGGTAAGAAACAGATCTTGGAGTGGGCGGCTGCTGAAGCGAGAATGGAAGCCTGGAAGCCTGGGAAAGTGTTGAGTGTTGAGTGTTGAATGTGAAGTACCTGCCTAGGTGAGGAAGGAGCAGCAGGTGGAGGACATCAGGAAGGATCACCCTCGGGAAATTCAGCGCACATACCTACCTAGTCAAGCTAGTGCATATGCTGACTGCAATAAAATTGGAATTTCCAAACCCTCTCAAACCTCTACAGCAGGTACTCGACAGATTTGTGTGCAATGAGTCCCCGCCGGAGACCTGCATTGCTTGCCTGCCTGCCTGCTTAATAGTGTTCCATTTTGTTTCTTCCTCAACACACAAAAACATAGAACCCCCAATCTCTCGTCCCGCTAGTGGACAAGTTCTCGATCCCAATCGTCTTGCTGGTCCGTCTCTCTAATATGCGTATGTGTTGACTACTTGACCAGGTGTAGCTTCTCGATTGAGACGCCGGTTCTCCCTTGTCAACAGAGCCCGCATAAACCAGCAGAGAACGAGGGACATGAACGAAAAGACCGCCGATGCACTGAACCCAATCACGAACCGTGGACCATCACTATCAGGCCACAAATATGGCCCATATATCGATGCAATCTGCGCACTGACGTTGGTCATGGCAAGGACAATCTAGGCAAGTAAAGCGTCAGCAAGGCGTTGAAAGGGTCATGAGAATTTGGCATAGGACCTGGCATAGGATCTGGCATAGGATCTGGCATAGAACCTACCGCTTTCTTCTCTGGACTCTGCGAAAGGGTGGTGCCCACCCATGCCACGATGACCGAGTTGACTGAGTATGTTCCCACGGGAAACACGAAACACGCCACATATCGACCGACCTGGTTCAGCGTCGACGCTGCGGTGACGAATCCAGCTATTGCTACGGTGAAGGCTGCCGTGATGTGCCATGTGCGCTCATGGAACCTGCCGGAGCTGTACGCTAGGGACACACTCGCGATGCCGGCAAGGATGTATGGTGGACAGGCAAGCAGGAGCGCCTTGGTGTCGCTGAAGCCGAGCTGACTGAGGACGCTTTGGCGAGGAACAAATTGTGTCAGCACCGGAAACTGTTTTATGCCAGACGGAACACTCACTTGGGTAGGAAATTCGTGAACGACAGGCCGGCGTAGTGGAAATTCTGGATCGCACAGAATAACCAAGTTCGCTTGTCTCGACATGCATCACGCAGCGCACTCCACACGGTGTCGCGGTCCTGAGAATGCACGAGTTGGTCCCTTTTCATCCTTGCCTCCGCGAGCTCTCGCTCCTCAGGCTTCAACCACCAGGTCGTGGTGCGAGTGTCTGGCAGGAGAAAGACGGCCACAACCGCGGCGAGGGCGGAGATGGAGCCCTCCAAGAAAAGCATCCTGCAATCCGATCGTGTCAAAACAGTTTCATTAGGTAGAGCGCCGAGTACCATACCATCTCCATCCGGCAAGTCCCCTCTTCCCATCCAGCCCCTCAAAGACCCCGGCGGCGATGAGGTTGGAGAAGCTCAGACCCGCCATCTGTGCGCTGAACAATACGGAAATTCTTGTTGCGAGCTCTTTTCTGGTGTAGAAGACGGCCAGGAGGTACAGAGCACCGGGGTAGAACTGGGTATGGCAGGTCAGCCACCAGCATGGTCGACTTGCCATCAACTCAACATACAGGTGCCTCGAAGAAGCCCAAGAAGAATCGTGTTGCGAGCAGGCCGCTATACGACTGCACCAATCCCGTACATGCTGCCAACCAATGTCAGTGAACTGGTTGACCAGGTACGACACTGAGATACTCACTGGAAATTATAGACCACAGGAACATGCACGACGCTAGGTAAAGACTCGGCCGAATACGAGTGAGGAGCATATTACTTGGTATCTGCATGAGAACATACCCAATCACCAGGATAGAGACCGCCGTGTTGAAGTTCTCGCCCTGCATATTCAGGTCACTCTCGAGACTGTTCAACTTCGCCTGGGACAGCGCACCTCTGTCGACATAGTTCAGAAAATACATGGACCACAATACAGGTATGATGCGCATGTCCTGCTTGCGGACGAGACGAATCTCGGCAGGGTCGGTTTTGGCTTTTGCGCCTGCGTAATCGTGATGGCCGTCGACATATTTGCTTGATGTGGCCGCTTGTACCTCGAGGTTGAGGACCTCTGTAGCCTTCTGGTCCTCGATCATATCTTTGCTGCCGTTCATCTGGATGACTTAGGTATGAAGTGAAAGCACAAAGAGAAGGAAGGAGAGCCACTTGACCAAGAAAAAGTCACGGATATCGTCCAAGGGAGATGAGGTCAGTGGTCGTCTTCGAAACCGTTCAGTGGCCTCTCGGTGAGGGCACAAGGCTTCGCGGTATACATCCCCGTGTTTGATCTGCTCGGGCCGCCGCTACGACGTTCAGGTGGCGCACGGAAGCCAGGCGATCAACACATCACCTCGATTCTCCAAATTCGGTCTCTGGATTAAGACCAGCAACGCGCTCTTCGGAGCTACGAAGCTTCGTACTAGATGTCCAGTGACACCCCAGATGGGATGACAGGACCAATCGGGGTGTACTCATGGGTTGCAGTGGCATTCACGCCATCCGCAATATCAGGATCAGTTGGATATTGAACAGATCTCTTCCCATTCGGAACAAGCATAGTAAAAGAGGGGATGGTCGCTCAGGCACATTCTGGATGGCGTGTTGATCATGCCCACCCACTCATACTCCACGGCCTCTCCCCGACATCCCATCTCGCCGGCTCAGAGCCCATCTCAAACACCAGCTCTTGCGCACCAACAAGCTCCACATGGCTCAACCACGCTCTATCCAGCTCGACCCCATCAAGTGTCACCCTCTGCGGATAATACGAAGCATCAGCAAGCCCATCCGCCCGGATAGCCAACGTCCTCTCCATCTCCGTGCCCGCAAACATCCTCACCCTCACCGACGAAAACCTGGGCGCACCAAGCAGATACATCGCCTGCCCCGTGATGGGATACACGCCCAATAAGTTGAAAATTAGCCAACTCGGTAGCGCCCCCGCGTCCGTGTTCCCCGGGTACCCGTTCCTCTGGTCACTATAAAACGCATCCACAACCGCCCGACTCTGGTTGACCGTCTTCCAGTGATGGCCCGGCACATAATTGTACAAAAACGGCATCGGAAAGCTAGGCTCGTTGCCCGGGTTGAACAGCGCGGTGCCCGCGTCGTTGTTGGCGTTGCCCGTCCCGGACGCGACACCGGGGACGAAGGAGGCGTCGAGGCGCTGCACGAAAGCGTCGTCGCCGCCCATGAGGGTGATGACGCGCGACATGTCGTGCGGCGCGGCGGTGAAGGACGTCTCCCACACCTTGGCCTCGTAGATGTCGTCGGACCAGCCGCAGCTTGGCACGCAGGTGATCGGGTCGTAGTTGGTGAGGTTGAAGCGCCCGTCCGCGTCCCGCGGGCCCGCGAACCCGGTGAAGGTCGTGTTGGTCCCGTTGCCGCCGCTCAACGCCACGGACGTCGTCGCCTCGCTGTTCCACTGGTTCGTCCACCACCCTGCCCGGTCCAGATACCTCGCCTGCTCCTCCCCGTCCCTCCCCAACCCTTTAGCGACGGCCCAGATCGCAAAGTCGTCCTGCGGATACTCCAACCCGCGCGAGATGCTCCGCGTGTGGTTCCGCGTGATGTACCCCAGGCGCAGATAATCATCCAGCGCACCCCTGCCCTCTTTGGTCGCGCCGTCGAACGCTACCGAGTCGGCGTTGCGCTCGGGAGGCACCTTTGCGTTCTTGACCATGGCTGCGTAGGCCTCGGCCCAGTCGATGGCGCCTAGCTCGCCCAGGCCCGTCGTGTTGGCGGTGGGCGAAAAGACGCTTTTGACGTACGCGTCGCCTAGCACGAGATCGGCGTGAGTGCCGCCCTGCACGCGGCCGTTCCAGTTGGCGGCGCGTCCCGCGGGTAGGTAGCCTTCGAAGGTGAAGATGTTGATCAGGCCTTGGACGACGCGGGCGTAGGTGGATGTGAAGAGGAGGTGGTACATGGGGAGGAGGGTGCGGTAGGTGTCCCAGAGGGTGTAGTGGTCATCATAGTAGGGGAAGGACTCGTTGGAGGTCCAGTAGGGGTTCTCCCCTGTTTTGTCCGTGGGCATCAGGGCGGTCTGGTAGAGCGCTGTGTAGAGCATGCGCTTGAGCGTGTCATTCTGGCTGGTGGTGCTGTTGTCGTCGACGATGTCGACCGCGCTGAGGATCTTGGTCTCCCACTCTGACCGGGCTTGCTCCACGATGTCGTCGAAGGTCCTGGTGGCGGGGATCTCGTCCTCGATGTACGCGCAGGCTTGGGCGGTGCTGATATGTGAGATGCCGATCCGCGCCTCGATCAGAGCGGTGGCGTTCCCCACGGACCCGGACGCTCGGGTCCAGCTAAAAAGCGCCCCGACGCCCATCCTGTTTCCGGATCCGGAATAGATGTCCGTATCAGACCTTAGAGACGGCCTGTCCGCCGCCGGCTCAAAAGCGTTATACTCCCAACTGAACGTCCCTGCGCCATCGACGCGGTCGAAGCCCACCGCCTGCGCATAGGCGTTTGTCGGGGTCAGGACCGAGTCCTCGGGCACGCTGAAATTGCTGCAGAAGAAGTACCGATGCTCGTCTGGGTTGGGCCATGCACCGGTGTAGGTCGCGCTGCCGAAGTACGAGGCTTGTCCCGAGGTTCCCACGCGGAGATGCAGCTCCCCGCGGAGGAACTGCTGGGAGTAGCTCATGGTCCCGGGGTTCTGCGCGGGGAGGACGTGGGTGAGATCCACCAGGACGTGCGCGTCACCGACCGACTGCGTCGTTTCGAACGCGGACTCAACGCTTGCGGAGCCTGCAGCCTGGCTGCTATTCCCCGCTGCGGCCGGGGAGGGAAAGGTGTACCGGATGATGCCCGAGTGGTTGCTGGCTGTCATGTCGATCTGGATGCCGTCCAGTAGAGTTGTGCTGAAGTGACCCACAGCAGCCGTCTCGCTTGCCAACGAGCGGTTCTGGGCGTAGGTGGTGTTGTCTGCGATGTTAATTGAATCCAGCGTGCCTGTCAGGGGCATCTGGGAGACGAGTCCATCTATTTCCCCTTTTAGTGACCCTGATGAGGAATACCGGGGGAAGTGAACCTTACATGTTGGATTTCCGCCTGTCCCGGTGACATGCAGCATCGACACGCCGGTTACATTTCCCAGTGGACTGTACCCAGCATTCACATCCGTGGCGAGACCATCCAGCCCCGTGTAGCTGGTATCTATGCCGACTTTTGCCATGGCATTCGGCAGAGCGGCTCCGGGAAAGACATTTCCACTAGCTACTCCGGACCCTGGTGTGGCTCCCTCGGTGCCAATGAGCAGGTCGACATAATCTGAGAGTCTCCCGTCCACGCGGCCGTGAGAGAGGAGAAGGAAACATGCCAGTACGCGACGGGACCACATGACTGACAAGGGAGATATGCCACGATCCACAAATATTAGGTGGTCAAGCAGGTGATGAGGTTCTCACAGCCTGATTAACCCAAGAATCATGGGAGCGTCCTCGTGAAGTACCCCGGAGTCCCGAACACCACGTGATTGCACTACCTAACTTGGTCAGTGACATCCATAAAAGAAGCTTTTGTTTGTCGAGGTCATCTGCAGTTCGTCCCACGGCGGGTAGCGCCAAAACCGGGATTCGTGGGGTTGATGTGGGTTTGCCAAGGCTATTTACCCCGGAATGGAGTCCAGGGAAGACGGGAGGGTTGAGATGAGATGAAGGAAAAGGACTAAATAAGCTGGTCCGGTCGTCCTTGGTATGAGCTGTATACAGGAGGGAAAAGACTGCTAGGCTTTTCACAATACAAGAAGTTTCTTATAATCACGCCACACGCACTGATACCTACCTGGTAGGCAAGTAGGTGCGCATAGTGTCGACTAGGTTTTCAGCTTCCAGGATTGTAGCAACCCTTTCCCTACCAACTACAGTCATATTCCACTTGAATAATTTACAGTTATTGAAACTGCCACTTCATTTGCAATGGTGAATTGTTGCAGTGTCCTTGGCACAGACCACATATAGGATCAAGATGTCAGCGGACATATTCTTCATTGATGCCTCTCGAGCATCGTTCAAAGGTGATGATTCGAATGCAACGTTTTCACCCTCACCATGGTAAGCCTGGTCAAAAGCCACATCGAGACAAGTCTTAAGGCGAGGAGCCTGGGGAGGTTGCGTGAGAGAGAAGCCGTATGCACTCAGGTCGCCAAATCCGCGCCATCCAACGAAACCCGGGTTGGGTTGAAGGCCGTTGGCGGCGTCGCTGTAGTACCACTTGATGACCGTCGAGCCATCGATGGATAACTGATCTGCAAGGCTGGAAGCACTTACTTCCAGGTTGTTGTGGTTGGTTGTTGTTTGTTGTCGATGAAGTAAAATGCCTTCACACAAGAGACTGGGGAAACGCCGTACTCGGAGAATGTATGAGTCGTATTGGCCGGCAGAGGAAAGGAGAGAGAGGACCAGTCAGTTCTCAGGATTGTACAGGTCGTACAGTTTCTGCGTGAATGCAAGGGGTAATACTCGGTCGGCTCCGCTATGAACGGGGCCAAGATATCAACGCAGAGTAAGTCACACTGACTCTCCACTGCATCCCAGTTGAAGCCAATTGTATAGTCGGAAAGTTGGGTGCTCTTCACATTTTGGATGTGCAGTGATGGTACCACTACGACGTGCCCATTCTCCCACCGCCAGCCTCGTCTCGTAACTTCGATCAACAAGGCTATTGTTGTGAGATAACGCAGCCGGTCAACTAGATTACTGAAGGCCTGACATACGGCTTACTCCTGCATTACATGCGCCTCAAAACCCGCCAGTTGCTTTGCGTGGTAATCGGGCTCTAGCTGAGTAGCTCAGTCCGGCCACTCGTAGCAATATCATCACCCTTCTTCTGCACCTTTGCTTAGGCTGAAGGCTTTGTTGATGGGAACTACCATGGGCGCGGACGTCTCCCCAGAGCTGGCCACTTGTAGTGAGGTAGGAGTGATAGCCGTGCTGCCAAATCAGGGGTCCCATAAGTCGATCCGCTCGTGTCGTGCACTTTCCAGTGAGACAGTCAAGCCTAGGCAGACTCGTGGGAGGAGATGAAGTAGATGAGTTGGTTTCCAAGACCAAGAAACTCGTATAATCGTATTACAGATAGGGTTAGAAGAAAGACGGACAAGTCTTTTGCTGTGCCTTATGTTGCCTTTTTGAGATGGGATTGAATATGTGATGGATTATTGGTGCTAGCAGAACATTATATAAAGTACGGCGCCACGTCGCGCTGCAGACCGCAGACCATATCCCCCGGGCATGAGTCTGGCGTGTCTGCGCTAATACTAATAACCATCGCAAAGAAAAGCCCGTTGGAGGCTCACAGGGACAGGGTACATAATTTGCGAGCTAAATCTTGGCGGTGAGAACCTTCAGAAGACGGCGGCCGTCTAATCGCCAGTGAGCCCCACATTATACTGCCAACTGAGGCTGTTGATTGGCAAATGGCCCACTATACACTCGGGGAGCCTAAGCTCTTTTTCCACGCGAACCAGTAAGCCAAGATGACCAAAATTATGAGACCGAGGTCGCTACGCCAAAAGATGCTGCTCACCCCGCCGCCTCAGAGAGGCTCATCACATGCTGATCGCAATCCAATGCTCATCCTCCTTCCTCCCTAGAACTGGTTGTAGCTGCCCTCGCCCTCGTCCTCGTCCTCGTCCTCGTCCTCGTCCTCGCCACCACAACCAACAACAGCAGACCTGCCGACAATGTCTGGGGGCCTGTCATCTTCCTTCTCGAGCCTGAATCCTTTCGCCAGGAAGGCCAGTCCGGCGCAGGATGAGGCTGGCGAGGAGATCGACAACACTACCATCGCCGGTGGAGGGCATTCCGCCTGGAAGACCGAACTCACTCGACACCAGCTACGCGTCAGTCCCGCCTTGAAATCTTTTCTCCTCGTTCAGGGTGAGCTCTCCCCAGAGGATCTGGAAGATGACACGCCCGAGACGCCCGGTAAGGCTCTAGCGGCCCTCCTCGCCAAACCTCACATCAATGTTCCGCCCGAGGTCACCGACAGGTCGCATCCCCTACCGGAATACTACATCAGCTCCTCGCATAACACGTACCTGCTGGCCCATCAACTGTACGGGACGTCATCAACCATCGCATATCAGAACACACTCAGGGCCGGCGCGCGCTGTGTGGAGATCGATGCCTGGGATGACGAGACCAACAAGGACGAGCCGAAGGTCACTCATGGCTACACTTTGGTCTCTCACATTTCTTTCCGGTCTGTGTGCGAGACCATCAGAGATATGGTCGACCAGGAGGTTGCCGAGGTCACAGACGCCCATGGGAACCGTCCAGCCCCCATCCTCGTTTCTCTCGAGAACCATTGTTGCGCGTTCGGCCAGCAGCGTCTGGTGGAGATCATGAAAGAGGTCTGGGGAGACCGACTTCTGAGCAAGGCAATTCGGGATAAGGGCCATGAAGAGCAGCAAGGCGGCGAGCACGTCACCCTGGAGGAGCTCGGCGCTAAAATCGTCGTCATCGTCGAGTTTCACTTGCAGGGTGAGAAGGAATCTTCTGACTCCAGCTCGAGTGACTCTTCGTCCGACGAGGAGGAGGAGGAGGCGGACAAGGAGGCGCGCAAGGCTTATAAAGAGGAGAAGAAGTCCACAGGGGCCGGCGTCATCATCCCGGAGCTTGCTGAACTCGGCGTGTATGCACAGTCCGTCAAGCCTGCCAACAACGCCTGGTTCGACGGTGTCTCGATGGAGGAGCCGCACCATCATCTCATCAACGTGTCTGAGACCGGCCTCCTGGGACTGATACCCGAGTCCAGCCAGAAGATCGCGACCCACAACGCCCACCACCTGATGAGAGTTTTCCCCAAAGGCACGCGCATTTCATCCAAAAACATGAAGCCGGTGCCGTTCTGGGGTCTTGGTGCTCACATCTGTGCGCTGAACTGGCAGACCTTCGGTCTGCCGTTGCAGCTCAATGAAGCTTTGTTCGCCGGGACGGATGGCTACGTGCTAAAGCCAGCCTCTCTTCGCCAAGGTGGGGATGGCTCCATGACAACGGGGCAGAAAAAGCGTCTGCGCCTCCACGTCGCAGGAGCTACAGACATCCCACTCCCAGAGGGCCGGGATGCAGATGACATCAAGCCTTACGTGACGGCGTCTCTCTTCCACCCGGCCGACGCACACAAGGATGACAACGATAGTGCCTGCAAGCGACGGACGTTTGCCTACAAGCAGCACAAGCTGGGCTTCCTGCATCACGGCGAGAACCCGCCCCGTACAGAGCCCATCTGGGATGACATACTGGAGTGGGAGTACGAGGACAGCGAGCTGGTGTTCCTGCGCATCCTGATCAAGAGCGACGATGCGTTTGCTGTGAACCCTGTTTTCGCGCTCACGACTGTCAGGATCCTGTATGCTGCAGAGGGCTGGAAATTCATCCGGATGCTGGATCTAAAGGGCCGTGAGACGAAGTGCTCCCTGCTCGTGAAGTTTGAGGTATTGGACGCGGAATAAGTGTCACCACCGTGGTGGGCATCTCAACCGCACCGCGGTCGACGGGAAAAGGCATGATGTTCTGGAACATAACAAGGCCGAATGGGCTCTGCCTGCCTTACCCACTGTACCAACAGGTCTCGTATACAAAATCATACCCATTTATATCACTATCCCATCCCTGTCCATGTACCCTGGAGTGGGCTCCATCACGCCAAGTGACATCCAGCCACCACATGCACGTTCACCTCCGAATTGCCTTTTTCGGCTTGACAGAATCGATTCCACAAATCGCTTTATGTCACCCCGACGCAATACAAAATCACGTTCCCCAGCTCGGCTTGGTTCTGCAGCTTATGCGGGGCGCTAGCGATGTGACGGCCCTCGTCGTTACTTCTCAGTCTCGGGGGGGGGGGGCACCGAGTAGGTTGGACGGCCAAGATGCGCTCGAATCGACGTGCATGTTGCCCATGCTCCGGAATCAATCGCTCGCTCGGGAGCCGCGCCTGGATCTGAGCATCAGGTGTATTCTTATAAAATGGACAATCGTCACCGGGAAAGCTGGCAAGCCCTACCAGCAGCCGTGTCTCTCGTCCTGCACTCGTCAGTTCGTGCTATCGATCCACCTTATTGAACGAATATGACGCACTTCCTTCAGAGACTCATTACGCTCGTCAGCGTTGTTGGCTTCCTGTTCAGCCACGCCCATGCCTGGACGAACCCGATCAAGGACCCGGGGGGCTCCGACCCCTTTCTGGTGTACTCGGGTGATGGCTACTACTACCTCTTGACAACGACGTGGACGGATGTCGAGATCTCCCGATCAACCACAATCACGGGCCTCAAGTCATCTCCCGAGACCAAGACAGTCTTCTCCACAACCACGGCCTCCATGTGCTGCAATGTCTGGTCTCCTGAGGTCCACTACCTCGGAAGCAACTGGTACATCTACTTCACTGCCGGTGATGCCAGCGATCTTGATGGACAGAGACTCCACGTTCTCAAGGGCAAGGCTCTTCCTCCTCCTCCTCCTCCTCCTCCTGCTCTTCTTCTTTTTCGTGTCACGATCCCTCGCTAACACCCCGAGGACAGGTGGTGCGACCCCTTGGGACAGCTACACCTACGCCGGGCAGCTCACCACCGAGTGGTCCATCGACGCCTCGGTCCTCCGCTTCACCGACTGGGGCAAC
The DNA here is from genome assembly GCA_003012975.1 of Juglanconis juglandina. Taxonomy (NCBI): domain Eukaryota; kingdom Fungi; phylum Ascomycota; class Sordariomycetes; order Diaporthales; family Juglanconidaceae; genus Juglanconis; species Juglanconis juglandina. The sequence goes on along the minus strand of MUZJ01014553.1, from coordinate 8,417 downwards.
TGGCTGATGTTCTCGTGCTTCCACGGCGAGACGTACCAGTCCATCTGCCTCCAGAAGCTCTCGTCCACCTACACCTCCCTCACCGGCTCCATCTACGTCGTCTCCACGCCCACCTACGCCTTCGAGCAGGTCAGCTACCCCGTCAACGAGGCCCCCGCCGCCCTCTACTTCAACGGCGTCACCTACATCACCTACGCCGCCTCCTACTGCTGGAGCCCCTCCTACTGCATCGGCCTGCTCACGTGGGACGGCGCGACCAACCCCGCCGAGGCGGCCGCCTGGTCCAAGACGGACGGCTGCGTCTTCGCGAGCGCCAACGGCAACTACGGCACCGCGAGCAACGGCTGGTTCCAGAGTCCCGATGGCACGCAGACGTGGATCGTGTACCATGCCACGGACAACTCGGCGGGCGCGTGTGATAACACGCGGTATACGATGGTGCAGCTTCTCGGGACGCATACTGATGGGTCGCCGAATTTTGGGAGTCCCGTGGATCTTAGTCATGTTTATAGTGAGCCCTCTGGGGAGTAAGTAGTAGTGTGTGTGTGTTCGAGGCTGGAGGCGCCTGAGTTGGCAGTGCTCAGTAAGTGCATAGAAAATTACTAGTAATGCCAGTGAGCATCTTGGACAAGAATCCCGGGTTCTCCAGCCGATAGTGATCACATTGATCTTCGTTATCATTCAGAATCGGAAGCTTTCATTCAGAATCAGAAGCTGGAGATGTGCCTTGAAGGAGTTTATTACTGTATGAATCTGCCCAGGCCTGGGCTCACGCTAAATAACCCGACGTAGTCTCCGTTCAAGGCTCGGTCACGATTTATACATGTGGTATCGGGCTCAAAAGCACCCTGCAGGCTTGGCCACGGTCAAATGTTCTCCTCCCACATTTTCCTGGGCGAACTTCTTTGTTCAGTGCTGCTGTTCGTTCCTTGTTCCACGCGGTCGCACGAACAGCCGTAGTGAAGCAGCGCGATAGTCGTCAATTCCTCATCAGCTCCATCGTCCAGCTCTGCACTTGACTGGTGCGTCCTACGTAGCATGCCTGTCGATCGTGCTGGGTGGGTTTGGGTAGGATCTGTTCTTCCCCCGGTCCTTGGCCTGTTGCATAGAATAGGCCTTGACTGGCGCCGTCGCATTGTGTGTGATGGCGTCCCGGTGACAAGATCGGGCAAGCTTGTCCTTCCACAGCGCCGCCAGTGCCTCGGGCTGGGACTGGATTGGCTGCCATTCGTCCTCAGTCATCCAGACGTGTTGGTATGTCTTGGCATCTTCTGCATCAGCCACCCTGATACTTAATTGCCTGGACAGGTAGAGTCTCAGAGGCCTGTTTCTGTGGTCGACCTCGATGAATCTGCGTATGTACCTGTCGAGCAGCGACAGGAAGTCGTTTCTTTGCTTCACATAGAGGCTATGCTTCAGGCCAAGAAAGGCGTTCAAATCGAGACTTATCTTGGCGAGATACTCATCCATATAAACCTTGCAGGCTTGTGCGATCCTCCTCTTCAGACCCCAGAGGTTTCCGTAATAGTCATCTGGGCTTGGAAGTACCGACATTCTCTCATCCGCAGCCTCTTCGAGCGGCCCAAACCCTGCGTCCCCTTCCGTGAGCGATGCCCGCGTTGCGTCATAATGAGGTCGAAAAGACAACACTTCCTGGTAGCCAAGATATGGGCCCATCATATCGACGACAAACTGTTCGCCGCAGTGGGACGTTACCAGCAGGACACAGTACCGCTGATGGACGAACTGCTGGAAATCATTGCCGACGACCCGGCGAGAAATCAATGGGGAATTCTTAGGTCGGACGTACAGATTGCGAAAATCTTTCGAAGAAGCTACGGAACTTGGTCAGCAATCTTCTACCTAGAGGAGTACTTCTACACGTCCACTACCAATATTGTTGGGCATGGGAACTGACCTTGAAGCAATGGCACCAAGAAGTGTCGTTCCACTGGCATGGAATTCGTAGACCAAGATTCCCTCAGCACGGCCTGACCGTAGTCAAACATGCTATCCGTTCTCGACTGCAAGGAGGGAATGTTGGCGGCATCCCTAATCAGGGGACCGCCCTTGAAAGCCTCGGGTATGAGGTCCAGTCCCGTCTTTGCCTCGGTGCTGTACTTGTGCATGGTAACGACGTGGCCCTCTCCGACGGCTTTCTGGAACTCCATCCCCACCGTGCATGCCTCGAATATGCGACTCATGTTCCGAGCGACGTCGACGGCACGAACAAGCTCCACTCGGGAGGTGCAGACAGGTTTGTGAGATGGCCAGTCCAGCCTCTGGCACTCCTGGCTGCAGTAGTGAACGGCCAGAAAGACCCATCTCTCGTCTACCAGACAATGGCTGCACTTCAGCGCCGCATCCTTCTTCCCGCAGCCCGTACGGCCACAGGTCTGGTCCTTCTTGGCCGTGTCGATCAGGAGGCGCGCATAGTGCTCCCTGGGTCGCGGGGTGCGGGATCCTGGATCGGTGCTGAGCGGGTCATCTTCGTCGAGTCTTCCATCGAGAGACCAAGATGCGTACCGCATGTACTGGGCCTTCCTGCTGGTGTTTCTGTGGTCGAGAGGGGGGCGGTGGATCGAATGGACCATCATGAGAAAGGCGGTGTCGAGTCCGAAGGCATGGTTCATCTCCTTCTGCCTGAGAAGAAGGGCGGCTGTGTGGAAGAGAGTAGAAGTGTCTGGATCGTCGTACTGGGTGGAATGAAGTCGGAGGGCCTCGCAGTGCTGGACAAAATCTCGAAGGGGCGGTTCGACTGCGTGGACTTGAGCCTCGCGACCCATGCGGTGGAGATCGGCCACCTCAGGGAGGGAGTCGAATAGGATGGCGACGGGGTCTCCCGTTGTGGATACCATCTTAGTTCGCATATAGATGGTACGTCTTCAAGAGAAGCCTGGGAAAGAAAATGGACGCGTCGATAGAGGACGAATGGATGGGTTCCCAAGTTTATTAGGTTGTTTGTTCTAAGATTCTGTCTGTAGACGGGAGCGGTTGGGCTCAGAAATTCACGCAAGCAGCGCCAGAATCGGCATCAGATTTGGGCAATAGTCGGGTGGAAAATGATGCTGAGCCTGCTGAGCCTGCTGAGGTCACTGGGCTATAACACAGGTCTGTGCTTAATATGTCCGGGTTCGCTTGTTTGATAGAACTTTGCCCCCCTCCTGTTCTCGGGCAGTTCTTGGGCAGTGTGGTGGTCGAAAGGAAAACTGCTACGGCGGTGGTGCTGATGTAGCTATCTCGTCAGACTGGGACCGAGACTGGGACTCTTCTTTTCCTCCTCCTCATCAATTTACCTGGTTTTGCCGGTCTCCGACAACAATAACAAGAACAATATCAACGACAGGTACACCAGTACAAAAACGATTAAAACCTGGACCTGGACGAGGTCGAGGTCGAGGTCGAGGTCGATGGCTTCGGTTCGCTTGTCAATGTTGCTCTCGGAAGACTCACGCCTTGCTCGGTGCATCTTCTCCTCTTCTCGACTGTTTGATCTGACCTGAGTCCGTCAAGGTATCTAGACTGACTGAGAGAGATCTCTCTTCCTCTCCGACGTATCGCGGATCGGCTCCCACTCTTCTGCGTGTCTCTGCAGGACCAACGCGCGCCCCCCCCCCTCCCATGACTATCATGTTCTGAGAAAGGCATAGCATCAATGGATTCTCTTCTTCAGTTATGAAACTAACCTTGGGCACCGTTTCGCTGTTCGGAATTGAGACTTCTGCCTTAGAGTCCAGAAACTTCCCAATCGACTGACCGAGGTCCGCATGGGCATAGATAGACATGGAGAGTTTCTTCTTCAGGAGCCAGAGCTCCCTGTGGTGATCGCCATCTCCCCCAATAGCTGGCTGACCTTCTAGCGTCCTCCTTGTCCTCCCTCCTCTGGCTCGAACGGAACTTCGCATTCGACCCGACATGGGGTCATGATTTCGGGTATTCCAGCTTGGTTGAAGTCGGATATTCGGTAAGTCGGATATTCGGTACAGGGTCTCGTGCGAGCCCATATTTTTCGTATCCTAGCCTCCATCAAGGTAACACAGAGCAACAACCTATACGTCGAGACCCTTTCAACGACCGACAACGGGCTCGTGGTTGGGTGATTCCACGTGGGGGACCCGGAAACGTGTGGAGGACCTCTTCATTACCTAACAGTCTTGCTTCCAAATAGCGTCCTGGCCTACGGACACCCACCTAACGCATGATCCAGAGCATCATCAAATTCGGCGTTCTCATCTGTGGGCTAGGCAGGGATAGCTTGTCATAGCTTGTCATATATCTAGGGACTACCTTAGTCCCACTCAGGCCACACAGGTAGGTTCCGTAACGTCAAGAGGAGAGAAATGCTGCGGAACCAAATTTGCTTCGGGCGTCCGTCTGGTCACCATTGAAGCCCAATAAATAAATCTCTTCGGATCCTCAGACCGCATGCCTCTCTTTTGGACGGATTTCATGCGTTTCACATGCGCCATGTGTACTGAAGAGAAGTAGATGACCCTCGGTCGGGCGATAAGTCTATGCTCAAGGGAAGAGTCCCCCAGTCTGTTTACCGTACAAAACAATTTCCTTATAACCACTCAGCTGCACAGGCGGCTCCCTCCGGCACCAGCCAGGTACGTATGATAGACAGAAATGCTACTTCCGACGATTATGAGCATGAGATGTGGAGAAACATGCTTACATAAGCTGGTTTTCTAGGCATAAAGCCCTACAGGCTTAGACAGTCTTTTCAGAACTCTTTCATAGATAAACAGACAATTCGCCCATCAGATAAATCTAAGCAACAGATGGCACAAAACAACGCTCTCGCTCACATTCTCTATATCTGATTACAATATGAGATAACCCCCAGTAGGGCCAGGACCATAGGGAGTAGATGATTCTAGGAGAAGCAAAGGAGGCTTAGAGGGGCGGGACCTCTGGCTCCGAGTACGCTTGTTGCTGTTTTTCTCTTAGCGATATGGCCTTTGTGTCAATCTACACTCTTACGTGGCCTCTTAGTCAGCGCAGTAGTTTTGACTGCTCTATTAGGGGGGGTGCTAAAGCCCCTAGCAGCTAGAAAGCTTAGTCAGTCTGCTCCGGGAGGCCGTTTAGGGGAGCTAAAGCGCCCGGAGCTGTTAATAGGGCTAACTAAGCCTCTAGCTGATAAGAGCCCTTACGGACTATACTAGTTAATATAGATAAAGCAGTATAAAACCCTTATAAATATATATACCCCGAAGTCCTCCGCTAAGTTAGTTATATCTCTCGAGCCCTATAGTCTACCCTTAGGCTACTCTATATCCTTTAAGCCTTATAGTCTACTTCCGGGCTACTTTATATCCCTTAGATAGCTTAATTTAAGTAAATCGATATCTCCTTTAGTTTAACTAGAATAAGCTACTTTTAAATTCTCTAAAAGAGCGCCTCTCTTAGCCCTCTAGCTTATAAGGGCTTTACTTAAGGAGGTGGGTAGGTATTTAAAAGAGCTATAAATCGTATAATAGCTTTAGACTATAGCCCTATTACAGAGATTTTTAATATATCGGGATATATAGTTTTTAATAGGGCTAAGCTATACTAAAATTCCTGAATATATTTATCTATACTCTTATATAGCCTTTTAGTTAGTATAGTAGTTTTAACTACTTTATTAAAGGGGGTGCTAAAGCCCCTAGCAGCTAGAAAGCTTAGTTAGTCTGCTCCGGGAAGCCGTTTAAGAGAGCTAAAGCGCCCGAAGCTATTAATAAGGCTGACTAAGCTTCTAGCTAATAAGAGCCTAACGTATTTACGCCCCTAATATTAGTATAGTTAGTAGTATTATTAATATAGGTATAGTCTAAAGGGTATTAAGAGATTAAGTTAAAACTAGTAATATAGACGGAAATGCTAATTAAAGGTTTAATCGATATATCGGTCGACTATAATGCTAGTCTAGCGCCTTATAACTTATACTTTATCCCTTAGAATACTATTATTATAAGCTTGCTAGGCGGCGCCCTTATAGAAGTTATAACCTGTTATACTATAACCTATAATGCCTAGCCGGCGGAGCCTAATATTAAGCGCAGTATAGATATTTGCTTTCGAAAAGGGGCGGTTATATAAGGTAAAGAGAGGCTAATAATCCCTTAAGCCCTAAGCTAATAAGGCATTAAGGTTTAAGACTAAGCAGGCTATATTATAGGAGGCTATAAGTATAATAAGAACGCTATTATTATACTAGTCGGTTTTACTTTATAATAAAAGTAATTAGATATAATCGCCTTATAGAGAATAAGTAAAGTAACGACTTATTAGCTAAGTCTTATAAAATATTATTTAATAAAGGGTATTACTAGCTTTCTATATAAATTCTATAAGCCTTATAAAGTGTAATAATCACACTAAATACCTGTGAGGGCTTAATGCGTCAGAGGGTTTATATTAACAGATCTTAGTTATCGAGGTACGGGGTATATCTAATATAACGACGTCTTTTCTTCGAGTAAGTAGATCACTAGCCGTTAGGCTATTTAAAGGAATACTTCGATTAAATACTTAGATTAATAACTAAAGAGCTATAAAGGAAATCCTATCTAGAGGGCTTGCCACGACCCAGGTTCAGGTGTGGGGCTATATGTACGGTTGGAAGGAATATTCGAACAAGAGAGTTCGAATATTAGCTGATCTTTTGATCTATAGCGCAGTGGCACCTTCCACCACGAGTCGTTATAGGGCTGACTACCCTACCTTATATATCCGTGCCTTTATACGCTTTCAGTACTAGCTTACCGTTGCTTACTAAGGCTTAGTAAGCACGCGTAATCCTGCGTAAGCTTGATCCTAACCCTGGGTTATATAATTAATCAGTCCTACTAATCCTTATATAAGAGAGTCCTGTCCCCGCTTATTATATTAGATAATAGCTTCCAGTAGCTTAGTATATACTGGCCTGTTTCTTAACCTGCTAACGTGCTTGGGTTATAATATTATCTCCCTTCTTAAGGTCTTCGTCCTGAAGATCCTAGCTAGTAGGTTTCTTTTTTTCGTATTATTTTCGTACTTCGCGTCTGTAATTATGCTTTCCTAATCCGTTATATCTTATAGAACTTAATATTCGCGTATTGCGAAATTACCTATTTCTTCTTCCTTATTAAAGAAGCGTTTTGCTTGCCTAGAGCGTTTTTCGTTTATCGAGCATTAAGGCTATAAAGTTATACCGTGCTCTCTCTGTCTTAAGGAGGGCGTTACCTATAAGATAGTCGATGCTATAAAGAGCTATGCTTAGTATATTAAGTATAGCTGTTCTTATAATAGTTCCCGTTTTCCTGTTTCTTCCTATAGGTGCCCCTTTTTTCCCTAAGGGTCTTCCTTTATTAACCTCTCTAGTATCTTAGATAACGGACGAGCTATCTCGTTTAGACGGTTGTAAGTTAGACGAGGAGGAGCGTCTATTAGATATTTAGGCTTATCTAAATAAATCCCTTTCTCGTTTATCTTATTTAAAGAAGTAAAAGCGTTTTCTTTAGGAGAAGGGTGTAAAGTTAGTAAATAAAGGTTTAGCTAAGGAGGAGCGTAGTCGGACTACTAAGGTAGTTTAGAACGTAGTTTCCGAAGAGTCGGCTGCTGCTACTTATAATCCTTCTTTTAATAGTTTCGACTAGAATTCTATAGATATAGGTAATGCTATAGTAGACTAGTCTGGTTTTCTTAAGGATAGATTGTTTAGTAATACTGCTAAAGCTTCTGCTAGTAGTACTGGAGGTTCTTAACTAGTTCCTATATATTTTCGTCGTATCCGTACCCTTTCTATTTAATAAGGTATTCTTAATTATCGTTTCTTAAGTCGATAATCCGTTCGACTTCGTATTCTTATTCGTCGTCTTTAGCAAACGCGTTTGCTATTACATCTATCCTTACGTTCGTAAGTGCTAGTTCGAGGAGTGCTATATAAAAACGTTAGTTCGTAATTTTATAGTCTTTAATAGGTTAAGTTTATAGTTAACTTCCGAGAGTCTTCGTAATATCCTAAAAGGTCTAAGTTTTTTATAGTCCAATTTATCGCTTAGCCGTTATATCTTAATATTCGATTTTGCGTTTCCGGGAGTTTTTCGTAGTAAGTAGACTTTATCTCCTTTCTTAAGGATTAGTCCCTTAATCCTATTGCGATTTGCGTATCTAGCTATTCGTTGTCGTACGAATACTAAATATTACTGGATTTCTTCCTGGATTCTCTTAATATCCTAGGCTTTCTTTATTGCTATAGGGGCCTCTAGTCCTTTAATCTATTCGTAATAGGCCTTTAGTTTATATCCGTAGTTCGCGAAGAAAGGTGATTTTTCTATTATCGAAGTTCTTACGCTATTATAAGCGAATTATGCTAATAGTAGTAATTCAACCCAGTTATCTTACTAGTAGTTAAGGTAGAATCTAAGGTATTATTCGAGGATTTAGTTAAT